>BMAW01013477.1:67608-132081 GCA_019974015.1 Nephila pilipes
GTGTGTGTGTGTGTGTGTGTGTGTTCAATCTCAAACGATGATTTTTTTTTCCGGTAAAAAATGATGTAGCTCTCGTTAAAATGTTATTTTATATCTTTCCTACATAATAAAAAGCTCGTTCATCATAAATTTTTATTTTAAAATACGAAACAAATTAGTACTTTTTAATCATATACGCATTTTAGTAGACTTTCTATGGTGAAACTTTAATGAATATATGGATTATCTTTCAGAATTTATTAAAGGAGATATTAGGTTCAGTTGTCGTTCGGTTCAGTTTCTTTTCTACATTATAAACTTCTCGCTAATATACGTAATGTTACATGCTTTTGTTTTTCATCAGGATCTCAACAACATATTAGATATTTTTATTTAATTAGTATCTCAGTAATTTAGATGAGTTTTACTTAATATCTAAGATTCGTTTTACTACATGAATTAAAATTATGTACCGTAACTAATATTAGGAGAATCTAGTATATCTTCTATATTTAGATAATATTTTTAGAAAGAAAAGCAGTACAAGTAAGTGTTTTAGTAGAAATAAATACAGTTGGCAAAATAATTAATAGTACACTTGTTTTATAATAATCAGATAAAAGATTTAAGCAAATAACAATGTAATGCATTAATTTAATGTATTATAATAACATAAAAGCTAACTCAAAATAATCAGTTTATTTGACATTTTTTTAACATTTTAACAGGTTTAATTTTATTAACGTCGCACTAAAAGCAACACAATAGCTACTGGTGATGAAACCTGTAATTTTTAACATCGATTAAGTAACGAAACATTTTTTATTGAATATTTTAACACACAAGTATACAAAAAAGTAATGCAAAAAAAAAATGTTTATACACTTCATCAGCATCCTTTAACTAAGAAACATTTATTTAAATATTACAAATTTACTAATTTGGGGTAAGTCCTTTAGCTTTAATGATTGCTTCAATTGTTGTTGCATAGATTCCACTGATGTTTTTGTTACGGGTAGGTCTATGTTATTTCATGCTTCAATGAGAATTTCTTTTAAGCTCTTTTTATTTGGGATTTTTTTCCGAATTTGGGCATCCAATAGCCTCCATAAATTTTCTATTAATATTCAGATCTAGAGATTGTGGTGGAGTTACCAGTCGCATTCGATCATTGTGAAGTACCATGCCCTGGAGACTAAGTATTATGCTTTGGGTCGTTATAATGCTGAAAGGGAAAAGTTTGCTCTAAGCCTGATTTCATAACACTGCTTGATAAGTTATACCGCAACACATCAATATACATTAAAACTGTCACTCTAGTGTTAATAAAACCCGACTTTCCTACTCCATTAGAAGCAATATACTTCCAAACTAAAACATTTCCCTCCCCCATGCTTACGAGTTGGGAGTATATGCTTTCGATCTAAAGCAGTTTTATTTTTGCGCCAAATTTTTCGAATGCTTGGTGAAAAGAATATTTGAAACTTACTCTCATCAGAAAAAATCATTGTTTTTCAGAATTCCATTGGTTTATTTTTGTAGACCAAAGCAAATTCCAAGGATTCTCTCTTGTTTGTTTTACTTATTAATGACTTTTTCCTTGGGGCTCTTCCGCTTAAACCTGCATTGTAGAGAGTATTTCTTATTGTTTTGAGGTGTTACTCTATTAGAAGATGTTTCAAATTCTTCAGCATGATTTAAGCTGAACTGTAGGGTTTTTTAAAAATGTTTGAACAACACTTCTTCTTTTGCTTTCATTTTTAATTTGTTGAGATCTAATTGGTAATGTAATTGCTTTTCTAATTTCTCGGTATGATTTTACATATTTATGAATTTCTCATGTCTAGAGATAACTCACTAGTTTTAGGTGCCATTCTCAATTGCTTCTAGAACAATGTAGATAAAATGTCAAATTACAAAAATGATATGAAATTCACAACTATAGCTGTAAATCTATGTAAATAATCCTTTCAACCATCAACAAAGTAAACGCAGTACATATCTTGATAAGGAAGTGTACAAATACTTCTTTTGTAAGAAATTTTTAAGCTTTTCCTGTTAGAAACTTATTATATAACTTCCATTAAATTTTTAAATGTTTAATATAAAACGTAGGGTAAATATATTGAATTAAAACTATTTTTGTCAAAACATTTGTCTTTATTATTTAGTTAAAAATTTTAAAAAAATATTACAGTGCACAATAATTAATTTACCGACTGCATTTCATCATAGAATTTTCCAAAAATTGTAATTAGATTTGCGTTTTTCAGCAGTGATAATAATTACTAGAGAGGAAACTAAATTTTTGATTTATTTGAAACAAAATGTATACTTTATCTAATCCATACTGTTCTCGTATGTAACTGTTATTTATCAATATAAACATTTTTTTTTCAAAATAATGTAAATGAAACTTCTCAGAATAAAAATAACTAATGGAAATTTCAGACATATGTTTATAGTTGTTACAGCTAATTTAAGAATATATAAATTTCTACATCCCCGCTCTTTTTGTCTGAAGTCAATTTTAAACTTTTATTTCAAATCTTTATGTTTTCTCAAAGGCTACAATGCAAATAGCCTAACGAAGAGTAATTCGATTATATCCCTCCGAGTTGTTTTAAAGCGAATCAAAACTGAACGTGTTTTGGGAATAGCAAACTCTCGAATACTTTATTTAAAGATTCATCAAATGATTTTAGTTACATATTACAAGAAATTTAAAAACCCAAAGGGAAAAAATACCATCTGTAATAATGAGATTTATTTAAGCGCATACCTTAAAACATATTTTATATTCTTTGAAACAGTAAACAATTATAAAATTGCAAAACGAATTCAAGTAAAACATTTTAGATGAAAATCTTTTATCTTAAAAACTACGCTCAAGTCAATAGATGTGAAAATGTTACTAATAATGGAAGAATTTGATAATATCCCAACGCGTTAAAAATTTTGTAATTTAATATTCAATTTTTCCATCGGATTCACTCTTCATCAATTAACTCGAGGAAAATATCAAATGGAACTCCTCCCGATAGTTTCATTAAAAAATCCATATTATAAAATTATTTAAATGGATGTCCTTCGCTTGAGTATTCGTGAAAAGCGAAGTCGGTTCGACAATAATAAAATCGAAAACAAAACCGATAAAACTAATAAAAATTTCATTACAATTCATTATATAACCTCCATTGGTATCCCCAAAGGATTCTTGTTTCATGTCATAAAAGAGCATTCCTTTTAATTTCTCTCGGTAACGGCATTTTTTCCAACATCGTTGCAATCAACATTTTAAGTGCAATCGAATTGTTCATTAGAGCACTTAAGTCTGGAAAATGATCGAGATTTTAATATTGTTCGATGTTTGTTCTTTAGAATAAAGAAGGATTTTAATGAGATCTGCGAAAATATATAAGTTGTTTTCTTTTTGTTACATTTTCCGTTCTTAATTTTTAATGTACAAACAAAACCTGATTAACTTTTTATAAAGGGATGAAATATTTAATTATTTGATATCAAGGACACGAAATGATTAAATTATTTAGCATGATATAAGAGTATAGTATATATATATATATATATATATATATATATATATATATATATATATATATAGTTATATATATATATATATATATATATATATATATATATATATATATACTGTCCTTCTTAATTTTCAGTCTTCATTTCCTAATTTCGTCAACAAAGAATTGTGAAGAATTTAATTTTCATATAAACAAAGATAAATTCATTATATAATCTCTAATACTTGTTCCTTTAATATAGTTAATGAAAGATATTTTTACTGTGATAAAACAATTAAAACAAGTATAATAATTGAGAAAACAAATTTTCAAAACAAAAAAATCTTATTCAAGATTGAATCTAAACTGAGTATTTTAAATTTCATGAAAAATAAAATAAAAAGTCTTTAAACAGTCTCTTCGGATGGATTATTACATTTTTTCTGGATAATTAAATAGAATATTAAAATAATTTTAACAATGTACGTTTTAAAAAAAAGGAGAAAAATACAGAAATAATATGACTCTTTATGAAATATTGATGTTGTAACTACATTAAAAATCAATATTTATTTAAGTCACTTTATATAATAATTATCATTACTGTTATAATTTGTAGTAAGTAATATAACCATTTGAATTGTAAAATAGAGGCTCCCTAGAGACTCAAGAATTTTTTGAATTTTTTAATGTAAATACAGTAATGACAATATATATAATGTCAAAATTTGCTTTTATTTGATCATTCTCTTGCTGAATATAAGAAATGAAAAAGCCTCGTTTAATTAGCCAAACTGTTTTGAATTTTATTTTAAATAGAAGCAAATAAGTGATTTGAAATAAAAGTCTGATGAATGCATTTTAAAACTTAAATAGTCTTCATGCTATCTTAGTGTAAAAATCTTAAATGTATAGTCTCCTCATTGCTTTTCTGACCATATTCTTAAATTATGAGATGAGTTCACCCTTTGAAAATTGTATTTAAATCTAGAAAGAAAGGAAAACATATTTTCCATTAATTTGCTTATAACTAAATTGTATGATAAAGTAAAATCGGGAAATACTAGGAATAATCCATTATTGAATATTGCAAGTAGTACAGGAAACAACAATTTATGGATACTGAAGCATAGTTATCATTCATTATAAATTTGAGAGTTTGATATTTTCGTATCATCACATTTTTACAACGAAAAAAATATAAACGTTGATCTTTCGAGGTTTGTTTTTGAAACATTAGTTTATCTGAAGTTTTTTTTTTTTTTTTTTAATTATCAATCAATTTAGTTTCTTTTCATTCATATGATTATAATGAAACATCACCAAAGTCCATTGTTCTCAACTTCTGCGTGACTAGGATAATTTTAAATTTAGAACTCATAAAAATATTTTAAAAATATATACTTCTCAAAAGCATGTAATTTTAAGTGAGGTATTTATGCTTCAGGATCCCATTAGAGCAAGCAAGTAAACTTTACTTGCTCTAATGGGATTTATTGCTTTTAGTAAATATGAGTGACGCACCTCCAAAATGCTCAGGGTAGCTCTTCCAATTTTCGACCCATCATCTTATTTATATTAATTATTTTCTTTTTTACCATTACTAACAATTTTCTTAAGGATTGAATGCATTTTTACCGATACTTACATTTACTTACCTGTACTAACATTTTTCCTTATTTCCTTACATTACATATCGTACATTTAACAATTATTTGCATGAAAAACTGAGCTATATTATTCAATTAGGAGCCACAATTTGGCCAAATATCGCCTTAGGCTAATGAAATCAACGAACCAACGAACTTAATTCTTATTTCTTGTGATTATTCATCTCCTTTCTGAACCTGAAAATTGAAAGCTGGTCGAAGATGTTTTCTAGTATAAGTACCACTGATAGATGATAGTGATAAATTTGCTGAATTTCATACGATACTTTGTTACCTATGTTTAATGAATTTTTTCATTCTTTATTATGTGCTAAAATTATTAACTTCCTAGCAATTCTTGCTCCTTGAGAATCTAAAAATAAATAAAGAAAAGATAGTAAAAGCTTAAATAGTGAAGCTATTTTAATAGCGATAATAAAAAACGATACGGCTACTCAAATTTTCATCTTTTTCGAGAAATTATTGATGTTCCTGACCTTATTAAGACGAATCCATATATATATATATATATATATACTATAACAAAAAAAACGACGCACTAAAAAGGTGTTACCCGATTGTAATGAAATTTCACATGCAAAGACATTTGGATTGAATATGCAATTGATTAAAATTTGATGTCCAATGAATGAATATCGGTAGCTACAGTGCATTGGAACTGCGCACTCAGCAGGTGCATATAAGAAGCGATTCTCAATCGGATGGTCAAATTTTCTGTTGCAATGCGATTTGGAATACCATTCATCGACTGAAAAAATGCCTGGACGCAGAATTCAAGCTCATTAAGAGCAACTGTCAGAGTTTGAAAGAAGTCGTATCATTGGACTGAAAGAGGCAAGTTATGCAAATCGGAGAATCGCTCGTCATATGGGTCGAAGCGATGCAGCGATCAGAAGATTCTGGCAAGAATGGTTGGACAATAGCAGATTTCAGCGTTATGATGGTAGCGGTCGAATTAGGACCGCAGCAGATCAAGAGGACAGATTGAAAGTCAGATCTGCTGTCACAGCATCTGATTCATCGTTATCAGCCATCAGGTGGGCCACCCGCACACGAGTGTCCACCATGATCATTCACAGACGGCTGAAAGAGCGAAATCTAAGTTCGCACTGACAGCTACGCCACCTACCACTCACGCGTGCACACTGTTGAGCCGGATAACAGTGGTGCTTGGCTTGATCAGATTGGAATGATGCTGACTGGGGACGTATTGTGTTTAGCGACGAATCCCGCTTCCAACTGTGTCCTGACCATCATCAGAGACGTGTCTGAAGACGCCCAGGGTTTTATGCCGAACTTGCTTTTACTATTGCACGCCCCACATTCCCTCAACCAGGAGTTATGGTCTGGGGTTCCATTTCCCTAGATAGCCAGGAACCTTTGGTCGTCATTAGAAGCCCACTTATAGCACAGAGGTTCGTCGACGTCATTCTGAGACCTATTTTGCTACCGTTCCTTTTGCAGTACCCTGGCCTTATTTTTCAGCAAGTTAATGCTAGACCACATATGTCTTACAGCTTGTCATACACTACCTTGACCAGCCAGATCTCTCTCCAATCGAGCCTGTCTTTGGTATGATGGGAAGGCGACTGCATCTACCAGGGAATGTTGATGACCTATCCCGACAATAGGAACAAATTTGGCAAGAACTACCGCAAGAGACCATCAGGAATCTTTATCAGTCTATGCCATTTCGTGTGGCAGCTTGCACCGAGGTTAGAAGTGGGCTAACACTTTATTGAGCTGGTTAATTTGTAATTATGTAACTCTGTAATAAATCATTCAATTTTTCTGAAATTTTATATATTTTTTATTTGTACATAATTTTCCTATCCGCCAATTTTTGTCTCCATCAGACAACTTCTTCTTGGTGTGTCGTTTTCTTTTTATTATGGAGTGTATATATATATATATATATATATATATATATATATATATATATATATCATAATAAAGAATTTTTATAAACCAAGAAAAATACACATTTCATTGAAACTGAACATATGGATGAAAAATTACACTAAAGGAAGTTTGTCATTCATCTTCCATAAGATTTCCCTTGATTTGAGTACCATGAACAATGAAGTTAAATAACTAACTTTTCTTAGATAACAAAAAATATATGATAATTTGAAAAATCACTATAAATGAGAAAAATTTGAATTGTTATAAAACTTCATTCAACATAGTGAGAGGGCAGCGGTGGCCTAGTGGTCAAGGTCGTGGACTAGCGGCCGGCGGTTTTCGTTCAGTCGAGGGTTCGATCCTTAGCCGCCAAAGACCCGCCGTGTATCCGGGGCTGATGCACGTTAAATCTATTCGGGGCCCAAAGTCCTCCCGTTGGTGTGGATGTTAGGAGAGGGGGTGCCAGCTCAGGTGTCGTCCTCGTCACTTGACCGTGGTTCAAAATTACGAGGTCCGTCGCCAAAAGCCCTCGTGTTGCTTCTAGTGCGACGTTAATAAAAACTAAACTAAACGAACTCAACGTAATGAGAATTAATAAAATAATAAATCTTGTTAATAAAGCAAATGACAAGGCAGGAGAAAAATACCCTAAATAATATATATATATATATATATATATATATATATATATATATATATATATAATATAATAAAATAATGACGATGCTATGAAAATAATTTGTTTTTTTTTCTTCTGCAGTTACTCTTCAGTTATTTAAAATTAATTTTGAAAAGCTGCAAAACAAAATTTCATGGAACTTATAAAGAAATACATCGAATTTTTTTCTTTTAATTCAATATTCTTTTCATTCAAGATGCCAATCGGATTATATTTCAAACATGACTTCGAGTCCTGAATTAATATAATACCATCGCGTATAATAATGGGTCTGCACTCTTTTTTAATATATACTAAGAATCTTTAATTCATTATATCCTCAGAAACTTACCTACCTTAAATAAGAACATACATCATGATCCCGAAATACCCTAGTGATCTTTTTCTTTACAATGGATTTTCTATATTTGGTAAACCCAGGTGATGCACCCCTTGAATAAACTATCTATCCTTCTTTATTTTCCGACTCCTTCTTCTCAATTAATTTTTACTTTTTTTTATTCATTTTTTCTAACGTCTGGTATGGCCGTGGTAGCCTAGTTGTCATGATCGCGAACTCACAAACGGCGTTGTTTCCTTTGAGTCATGAGTTCAAGCCCTGTTGCTATCAAAGGACCACCATTTAGAAGGGTTAATGCATGTCAAATCTGGTCAAGGTCCGAAGTCTTTTCATTGGTGGGACATGGGAGATGGTAGTGCCAGGTGTGATTTTGTCCTCTTCGCTTGACCGAGGCTTAAAATTACGAGTTCTGTCTTTAATAGCCATTGCGTTGCTTCTCAGTGCGACGTAAATAAACAATTAATCCATCTAACTCCTGAAACTCAGATATAATTTTTTTTGGCGCAGCATGGCTAGATTTGGCTCTTGCGCCATAGACCTCAACTTTCACTCACTTACTTTAAGTAATCACTTGACTTGGTGTGAAAACTTAGAAAGTAAGTCACAAGTTCAGGAGTCACTCTACCATTTAACCACAGTTTGAAATTTAGAGGTTCGTTGTCCTTAACTATGTTGTTTTCCTTGCACTAGTGATAAACACAGATAAATAATAACGAAATTGTTCAATCATTTGTCTGTATATTGTCTTTTGATCAACAGGGCGTGCTTTTGAATAAAAGAAATAATAACACATTTCACACATTATTATTAATTAAAGAAAACTAAATTTTTTTTGAAGAATTCGAACTACTCTGTTGTATTAAATCACGCGTTCTTATTGCTGATCTCTTTTCACAGAATTAAAAAATATATTTTGTGAGAGAGGCTATTTTAATACAACAGATCACATATAAAATAAATGAGAGGAATGCAACCCGTAATGTTTAGTTAAAAATGTAAGAATTGCTAATGCCTTTCATTTTTTTTTTTTATTTTACTATAAAATATTTTAGAAAACCATGAAATATTTAATGCAAAACTATGAGTATCAAAATCCCTAGGTTTTAAAATGCCCCATAAGAAACATTTTCAAGAAAAAATGTCAAACTACATTCTTTTTAAATAAAATTTTAAAATGTTTGTACATGTTCCCAGTTACTATACAATCAACTTATATAATTGTAACTCTAAAATTTAACTGAAGCACAAAATTTGTATCAAAATTACAAAATAAAACTTTTACATATCACACTTCTGCAACATAGTAAATAAACTCTATTTCTAAAATGACGACACAATAAATTACTCAGCAGTTACATGCTTTTTAAATAAATATACGTAGCTTCAACTAAGAATACCTACTCAGACACATTAAATATAAATTGAATATCCCAATGGCTCTTTTGTGCAGTCACAAAAGTTGAAATTTACTTATCAAAATAGATGCATTACTCAATTTGTCAAAGTTACATATAATTCATTTGAACACAGACAGACGAATCACTAATAACACTAGCAAACGTTAATGTGTGTGCACATAAAAGGACTAATAAGGTGCGAAACAAGTATGATAACCATAATCTAATATATTTTGACAGGATATCATCCTTCAAGATCTCCTATCATAAAAGCCTTAATCTAACAATGCATCCATTCCTGTGAAATGTAAAGATACGTCTTTGGGCACGGATCAAATATCGCTTAAATAAAAATTGAGAATATAACGGGGAATGCCCTGAAAACGAAATCGTTAAATTGAACGCGTCCGTCCTCCTCTTCATTCAAAATTCTCTTAGCATATAGAGTAAGGTTGTCAATAGAACCGTAAGGGGGATCTTTTATCTCTTGCCATGAGTCGTAAGAGAATTACTCAGCGCTTGATGCCTTGCCTTTTCGTCACATAAATCACTAACTGAGAGCATTTCGCGCTCCAGTAAAGCGCAATGATCAGACCATCTCTCAATTATTTATCCCTTAGAAGCTGATATGTGCGCACGCTGGATTAGTTCACCTTTGTGAATTTTTCGGGGAGTGAATCAAAATTGAGAACATACTGCTACCTATTGCAGAAGGATTTCGGCGAAAATTCGCTTATGGTCATTTGGGAAAATATTCTTTAAGTGAAGTGTGTAAAGCACCTAGCTTGAAAGATGACTTTTCAAGGCTGAAAAGGGAGAATTTAAAGTAGTATGTTTATGATTTCTTCTTTTAGAAAATTTGAAAAGTGCATATTTACCTAACGAGTACGTGTGCTGTGAATCAAGGCTAGATATTATTGAGGATAATTTTATTATTTTATTCATTTCTTAAGCGATCTTTTTCATTTTGAAAACTTTTTCGTGTAAAATAATCATGATTCTCCTGTTTGAGTTATGAATATGGAATTAATCTTTCTTTGCGCAACTCTTTTTTCTGTCATATTATCAAATTATGTAACTTCGAACTTTCTTAAGTATGATTGCATATGAACGTCGCACTGAGAGAAGCAACACTTGGGCTATTGGTAGAATGCTCAAAGGGTTCGTAGCTACAAACCGGCCCCCAGAAGACAATCATCCCTTACTGAGAATTTGATGACTAATGAAAATATTTTTACAATATAGGTTAAGGGCGATTGGTGATGGATCTCGTAATTCTGAACATCGTCAAAGTGACGAGGACGACAATTGTGCTCACAATTCCCTTTCTAATCTTCCACGCCATCGGAAGAACATGGAATTTCGACCAAATTTTACGTGCATCACCCCTTCCCCCTACACAGAGAATCTTAAGTAGCAACAGAGCTCTAACTTACGAATCGAAAAAAAAAACACTCCAGCCGCGAGTGCGCGAGCATGGCCACTGGTCTACAGCTATCACGTAAAATACTATTAGACACTTGAATACACACAGAAAGAGAGAACTGGGAAAAAGTTGTAATTAATAAATTCTGAAGTTTTTGACGTTTGTAGTGGTCATGATAGCAGAGCGGTAGCAGTCGCAAGCTCATAGCCGCCGTAGTTTCCTTAGAGTAGTGGGTTCAAGACCTGAAGACTCTAAAGACCCGTAGTGTAGAAACGCTGGAGCACGTTAAATCTGTCGATGCTCCAAGTTATCCCAAATTTGGAGTGAGACAGATCTGAGCAATCGGCCTCATCACTTGACCGAGATTCAAAATTAAGAGGTCCTTCGCCAATAGCCCTTGTGTTGCTTCTAAGTAAGACATTAATAGGCAACTAGTCATTCATGTCCATAATATAACGATACTGTAAGGAACATAAACTAGTTTCAATAAAAACATTAAGCATTTGATGAAACCAATATTTTTTTCTAGTAAAATAATATATGTAGTTCCATTCCATTTTCGTGAAAAATTTAGAATTTCATAAAAGGTTACTTTTATCTGAAAAGCATTAACTATTTTTGGTTTACCAAAAGGCAAGCACGATAAGAAATAAATTATTTAGAACCTAATAGTTAAAAGTCAATACACATACACATTTGACTCAATACTAACTTTTTCAAAATAATTAATGATTTATTCAGCTTTCTCGTTAAATTTTTTCTCTAATATTCAAACTGAAAATTGATAAACAGTTATAAGCTTCCATAAATTAATATTAAAATGATGTGTTCTCAGTATTCGTTATGTTCTCAGTGTTCGTTACGTTTACATATATTTATTATGATCATACACAAATTATAATACATAATATCTCAAACTGTTGCATATGTGGTAGCATTAACAGTGGTCGAATTGTAGCGCGAGAACACACAAAGCCTTACTTTAATTTTTTATTACAATTATTAATTCATTATTTTTATCTTCTTCCGAATTTTCATGGTGAATGAATATTTGAAAGTAATGTATTTTTTAACTGCAACCACGTTTATATTAAACATAAAGGCATAATGCATAATAAGGTAGAGTTTAAATAAATTTTTTATTTCATTAACCGTGAAAACGGGAAGTCAACACTGTATGTACACAAAAGGCTTATGGACATAATCTCATTTCTTCCGAGAAATCGCTTGGGAGCTCGTAATTTGATTCTTTATTAACCTGAGAAAAATCGTGAGAGGTACTCAGTTATTCTACGCGTACAAAACCAACTACATCAAAACGCTTGATCTATTTTAATCAATAGGTTTCTCCGTGTTTAATTCAGGAGTTTTTGCTAAACATTTTCATACAACTTTTTTAATTAGTAGCAATTCTTTCTTAGGCGTGTGAATTACTATTCTTGCTATAAAATTTACCTGAGAACGCAATGCTGGTATGTATTTTGAAATTTCTATGGGGTAATAATTTCATTGTTTGAAACACCAAAATCCAAAATTATTTTGAAGGGTTTTTTTCCTACGTATATCCTTAACATGCTTGCAAAACAAGGAATAAAATTTTTCATTTAAGTGGGCTGATAAATAGTATGTATAGAAGTTTTCACTATTTATAAATAATGAGAGTGAGATGGCGGAATTTAATCTATCAAGAGCCACATATGGCAATACTTCGACAAAGTATAACTGTGATCTAGACGTTTGATTGTTTATTCACGTCACTCTTAAAAGCAACACGAAAACTATTCGCGATGGATTAATGTGATTGTTTATTCACTTCGCATTAAGAAGCAGCACTAGGGCTATTGGAGACGGACTTCGTAATTTTGAACCTCGGTCCAGTAAAGAAGACAACACCTGAGCTGTTACCTTCCTCTCTGAACTTCCCACTATTGCAGCTGAAGGACTATGAGTCTCAACAGATTTAACAAGCATAAATTTCATTTATTACTAAGAAATAACCGAAATATCTAAAAAATATTATTTTAAATATTGATTTATTCTTATGCATACAGCGATGTAAGTTACAGCTATTAATGCTGATTTGTACGGTTTCAGCAAATTGTTAATTGAAATAATCTGCAACATGGAGTAGATAGAATTCAAAATCTGAGTTCTACAATGACGGCCTTCGAGAAGTCTAGATGTGGAGGCTATGAAAGACGTTTTTAAGAATGAATAATAAAAAGTAAGGTTCTGTCTCGACTACTTATAGTAAAAATTAAAACTTCACAATAACCCTAGATAATAATTAAAAAATTTAAGATTCTGTGGGTTTCTTCAATCTATGGCTTCCTTGAAACAAAAAAAAAACATAAGTGCTGTAATTTACAACATTAAGTGCATAAAAACCTATTAAAACACAGAACATTTTTTGTCCAAATATCTCGGTTATCCCTTAGAAATAATTAAAACTTTACAGAATACCCTCGTAATAATCCCAGAAAGATGTATAAAATAGTGGCTTTCTGTCACACAAATGCTTAATCATAGTCGTGGGTGCGGTTGACTGAGTCTTTACTTGCCTCTAACAATGGCCACGGTAGCTTAGTAATCACAGTCGTAGACCCAGCTTTGCGGCAGGCTTTGTTTTCGTCAAGTCTTGGGCTCGAACCCTGAGGCTAGATAAGACCCGACGTGTAACAGGACTACTGCAAGTTAAATCTGGTTGACGTCTCAAGTCTTCTAAATAGTGTGGTTTGGAAATTTGGAAAGGGAAGTACCAGGTCAGGTGTCGTCCTCTTCACATGACGGAGGCTCAAAATTCGCCCTCACCAATAGCCTTTATGTTTCTTCTCAGTGCGACATTCATATATAATCACGTTGACACTACAAAGGATACTTGGGGGCATAATAGATTTTTTTATGAGAGAAGCAATCGCAATTTTCTTTATTAATGTTAAATTATTGATTAAAAGTTTATTAAGAAATTAATTTTGTACGAAAAAATAGTTGAATATTTTATTTTCGCATTGGTACTTTCTATTTTAAATACTTTAGAATGATTATTTACAAGTTTAACTGAACTCTGGGCTTTTAACCTCGTTTATCTGTGAAGTTTACCTTATTCTGTAACTTTAAGACTTTATTAAACAGTCAATTCTCTTTCTTACAGACAACATTCCTTTGGAAGTTCAATTATTCCTTGCAGCTAATATTATTGTCAATAAAAGGATTTCCTATTAAGGACTTAATATACTCTTTAAATCATTCCTAATTGAAAGGTCCAAAATGTTTCTCCTTCGCTACCTTTTAAATTAACTGTATTCTAGAGAAATAAGCCATTTAAAATTAGCATAGTAAGTAGTGCCTCGGACTTTGGTATGCCTATTTGCAAAGCACTTGACTTTGATGATGATTTTATTTAAATACGAAGCAAACATTAACTAGTTATTATATATAAATATTCGCTTATGTTAATAACATAGTTACATTTGTGTCTCATTTTGACTGTGTTAATTGAAAAGGCATTTGATGCAATTTACATATGTAAACATACGCATGTGCAAAATTGTACATGAGCACTTTAATTTTTAATCACTTGTGCTTAGAAAATAATGTAGAGGAATAATCGTACGCACATAATTGAGACAGAGGACGAAGATAATGAGATGTGGAATATTATATAATTTATTATAACATGTTAAAGAAATATTTGACAGCCGTTACTTATGGTCTGAGTGAATTGAATATTATAGTAATTGTTTGCTGCGTAGTTTACAAGCAGTTCCATCATGTTTTCCCCCAGAAAAGTACTGCTAGAGGAAATCTATTTCCTACCACTGAATTGTGGGGGGAAATCATTCATCCTACAGTTCATAATATAACCCCATTCAAAGCATCTCGGTCAACCGTATATTTAACAAGATTTACTTCTGAATTCCGCGAAGAGGAAAATATAATATTATATCATCTTACTATAACTAATAAGCTCTGTTGATTCTGTAAAATAAGTTTCAGCTGAGAAACTGTCTTCAGTATTACAAATACGTATTGGATTTATATATTAATAAAGCTTATCACAAAAGATATATTAAAACTTGGAGAGTTCAAGGAAACTATAAAATAAATGTATCCGCAATGGCTAAGTATTTGACAGTAACTGCGCTTTAGTATTTTTAATGAATTTTAAGGGATTCTAAGCAATATTGAGCAACACTTAAGTTACAAGTTCATATTTTTTTCTTTTAAAATATCACGAATTTAAAAATAACTTCTGACTTAATATCTATACTACTAAACTAGTTTTAATGCGCAAGTCATTAGCATATTTATCCTCAAGACATTGCAAAAGATTTTCTTTTATATGAATTTCAAAAAGAGAATTTGCATTCTTCGAACATTATCAGTATTTTTGTAATTATTGAAAAATATTTTGGGTGTACTTTTTAAAAAAAAGTTTTTGCATACATATTACATCATACATTCCTTTTTTATTCATTCGTATTGTAAATATATTCGATTTTCTTATGCATCAAGTTTCCTTCCCTTTTTAATAAAAGATTATCAGTCTTTTGCATGAATAATAGGATAAATAACTGATACATAAAAGGTAGACTATATTAAGCAATGGTGAGGAAGGTAATTGTGTTTTCTAAATTCTCTCGAACCCTTTTAAATGATATCACTACTCGAGGCAGTTTCCTCTTAAGTAGGTAATTTATATTTATGTCTGTGTCAAGTGTATTATTGTGAAAGTTACTTGAAAATCGGAATTTGCTAAACATATTTTTTTTACATTGTTGTTCTATTTTTCAAACATTAATTTGACTACAGCATTAAATATGACGTATATTAATCTTAATTTTACTGCAGTCCTTCAAATTTAGACACTATTATCTATTTATAATTTTAAAATAATTCAAAGCTTGTTTCCAAAATCTATGGATGATTTGAAAATTCCAAAGTTCTCATGATAATTTTTATATCTATAGAAATCTTAAGTAAAAAATCTAAGACTAAATTCGTTTCAGTTAATCAATCCTTTCAACTTTTGAAAGTACTATTATTATAAAACATGTAGCATCCACAGAAAAATATTTATTTATTTCTACTTTGAATACTTACAATATTTTATAAAGAACTAAGCATGATCGACAATTTCTGTGAAACGTTGATTCTCAACTTAAAGAAACATAAAGATAATATTTCTTAACTCAAATGAATTGCCATTATTCTTAGTTTTCACTCTTTCCAAAGAGTAAATTTTGATCTTACTTATCCCTCTTACATTGATGTGTGTTGATTTATGCCACCGGTTTTAGATGTAACTTTGTTATCAAATGCATCCTTTTAAGTGCCTCGTAACAATATTAAAACTTTCATTTGGACGATCTTCCGCCGGACAGCTTACTCTATTATTGGTTGCTTAGCAACGAATCACTCAAGCGTTTTCTCTAACTTATTTATCGCTAATGACTTTGTGCTCACTTGAATCATTCTTTCAATTATGCATTATTCGAAAGTAGATGCAACAGGTATATAACTCATAATGCTCTATTTAGGTATTAATAGGATAACAGTGACCCGTAACGCTGACTTTGCCGTCCTTACGACAGATTTTAATCCCATCATTTTGAAGACTCGACATCGTCATCATATCCTTTTCGATCGATAGTTGCAATGGTCTTATTTATGGTATTAAGAATATTTAAACTCTGTCTTGATAATTACTTAATTGTTTGAATGGGTATATAGTTATAAAGGCAAACCAGTATCATACGAGTATTGTTCAGTTCCGCCGACTGATTAATACCTAGCGCTAAGACTATTCAACGTTAAGCGTTATTCTCTTGTATTATGTAATTAGCCTTAGACTGTGTCTTCATAGATGCCAGTAACACTTGTATCGTCCCATTATTTTCTTTTCTTTCCATTATAAATCCTCCATATAATAATCACTAATAAATTATCCGATGAATAACGAGACACTCTGAGATAATCAAGCTATTTTAATCAGGTCTATGAATAATCAACAGTAAATTCCAAACCTATTGTATTTGTGGACACAATCTATACGTGTAAGAATCTAACTATGATATTATAAATTTTACTTCTCTGATCAAAAACAAACAAGTTCAAGTCCTTATTGGATTTAAAGATGAGGATCCGATTCACTGATCCTATGCGGGTCTTTCCTGGCTGTGATCAGATCACGCCTTACACTCGTCAACAGGTTCACTACATTTTAGTATATAGTTTACACTCACTTTTTCTTCTTCTAACTAAACTATCAACCTCAGTATTAGACTCTTCGCTGCTTACAAATGAAATTCATCAATTCTATTCACTACCCTCTAATAATTATAGTCTAATCTACACAAGTCATGTTTTATCTTTTGGGGAAAATATCCAGTTCAAATAACTTCTCAAAATGTTACTTAAAGGGAAAATATGATAAAATACACGTCATACCCTTGATTTTCTTAAACAATAATTTTAAAGCAACTTTCTGTTCTTAAAATAAATTTCTAAAATGTATTCTCTTATTACCAGAATATGTAGAAGTTTTCGCTGATATTTTGAACACTTTCAGTAATTTTTATTATTTCTTTTTAAAATAAAGAACACTTGGAACGTAAATTAGGTCAGATCATTTTTAAACTTTCAATTATTCAAAAAGTAATTCATTCTGAACTAATTCTAAGTAATTATATGTAGATTATAATGACTGGAAAACTATTATCTTCCTGTGTTCAGCATTAAATTTTTGAACAGTTAATATTATGTTAATTAGTTTTTCTTATTTTTTTCTCAAAATTAGATTTTTATGTTAAAAACTTTTTTAAACTATTCATAGTATAGAGTAATTTTTGAAATTTTTTTAGCTAACTATTATATATAAAAGTTTTAATTTTATAAATCTATACACAGAAACATTTTTTATAATTATATTTTGTGTGTTTTCGTAGTGTTAATAAAATTATTGCTTATTTCATTTATGTGGTTGCTAAAAAGAAAACTTAATACTGTACGAAATTAAGGAAAATAGAATAATGAGATTTTATTAAAATATGCTAATATGATGTGAAATTAAAATAATTAAAGATAATAAAATAAACATTCTTCAAAACCCAAATTATGAGAATTATCTTTATACATAGTTTTATTTATAAGACATACAGACCATGCATAATAGGTGTTAAATAACTCTTTCTCCTGTACTTATTATTTTACTGTACTTTATACTTACTATACTTTATCTAATACAGATTTATTAAAAATTAACACTTAAGTTATTTAAATATGGCTCTTGGAAAATACTTTATTTTCTTATAGATGCATTTTGATTTTTCTTGCGTGTAACTAAAATATCAAGCAAAGGCAATTTTATGTCGAATGTTTACAATTTCATACACATTCCAATAACTCAAGAGTGAATTTGGAATCGTTACATCTTAGATAGTGCAAGTTTGTGTCATCGCTTTTAGGATGGAAAGGTACAAAAAATGTTTCAAGAAACTTAATCCCTGTTTTTATTATTTTTATTTTCGTATGAGTATTATTTTATGTTTATTTACAGATATAAAAATATATATTCAGAAAGAAACTCTTCCGTAGCTTGTAATCCTGTTCATACGATGCAATATTTTTATGCGATTCATCACTTTATTTGACATTTCCCCGGCACTTTCCCTCTGACAGAAGTCAAGACAGTCGAATTGCATTCATCGTTCTCATTGAGTAATGTATGATATCTGCCTAGTTGATAAATTATAGAACCCCTCAGTTATGCATTACGCGATAGAATAAGGTGATGCTCGAAACTGTTCCAGTTATAAGTATCAGATAAAGCTACAGTTATTACAATTTATATGTCAAATTAATACTTATTAAGAAGCTCTAATAACCCAATTTCGACTATCTTGTATATTTCTTATTAAATAATCACTTTTCTAATATTAGTTAATGTCATATCATATTACAATATGGTATTATACAAGAAAAAATTAGTATCTTCTAGCTAATGGGTGCTACATTAGTTTGATGGAGACTATAGGTAATGATTATGATTTTCTCATAATGTCATCTACAAAGTTTTTAACTGAATTTACTATGCTTATCCTAAATCTCTTACCATTTTATCTATTAAGGGAAGTTGTGACATATTTTCTTCTTCACTTAACTCTACAGGTATCATTAATTCTAATTAAATAGTAAATAATTTCAAAACTCCAGTTGAAGATAAGTAAAAGAAGGAAAGCGCCCTTTATTATCTATACATATATGTCTCGAATCTCTTTTTACTCAGTTAATTCTAATTTATGGTCAAATAATAAAGTTTTAGATTACCAAATCACTCATTCCGATATCAACGTTTCTCGATTATGGTAGATTCGACTCCTAAAATTCCGATCAGTGGTCACTTCCAGTTTCTATCAATAACATAAACTCTTTAAAAGGATGATTCACTCCAGTATACAACATCTATCAGTTTATCACTATCCTTTATCCCTCTTCTCTTTCCATTCAATTCTATTTCGCATTTATATCATTATCCTAAATCCATCAAATCTATCTAATTTATTTAATCACATTTCGTTTTGTTTGGCAAGGAGTTGTAATTTTATGCAATTCAAATTACCAAAAAGTCACCAAGCTTAATAAATAAAAATTCGCGAATAGCCCATCGTCCCAAAGTTACTACAACAACAAAAAGTACTAACAAGTATAATAAAACATTAAATAAATTGAGTCACTTATTTCAAAATTATACATATAACTTATATAGCTCCAACTACACACAATTTTGCTCCATCATACGAGTACTTATTTTATTCAAATCAATAACTTCGAAAAAACAAATACCTTAGAATGAAAGTACCTCTACCAGTTTCATTTCAATAAAATAATGATTGGCTAAATTACTCTGAACAATTTTCATCTAGAAATTCTACGAACTACTCATAAATCTTCTTTCTAACGAGCTCTTACAAATTCCTCTAAGTTGATTAGATACGTCTCGAAACACAAAGCTTTGGTAATATCTATATATTTCGCTTCATCTTTCCTTCAACTTCCTTTAAAGAATTTAAGTAAAATGCAATAAACGAAACATTCGTTAAGGAGATGGACACAATACATCGCATGCACTTCTGAGGGTGTAAAATTATGCAGCACGTTTACCATCAGACCGCGCACTAATCAACATATTAATTAAACGGCGAGACTTTCGTGTCTGTCATTCATTTGCCTACAGTTTAAGTATGTAATAAAATTACCGCTCCAAGCGTGGTTTCAGCGTCGAGATGCTTTGAGAGTTGTTCTCTGGGAAGTACAATTAGAATAGATAAATCGGTTGAATTAGTTTACTGAAAGCTTCCTAGTTATTTTGGAACTGCATCCCGCAGTATGGGAGAGGTGTATTCAGCAGCCCATTTGTCCGACAACTTGCGTGTCCTGTCATTTGTGAGAAGCCCCTCAAATGTCGCATAGGTCCTTTATGAGGCGTGTATGACATTAATGGATCATAGCGAATGCCTTTAGACAGGATTAATAGATGACTGAGACTGAAATGTTTAGCTAAGAATATTTACAGACGCTCGAATGTCATTTTATGAGGTTAAATTTTTCTCCTCATTAGCGCTCGCAACTTCCGCATCTGCATACACTGTCAGAGAAACAGTGTTGAATGCTTCCCCCAATGGATATGCATTAGCTTCAACATTGATTGAGGATTAATATTTATAAATACCACGACTTTTCGTTTTATTGAAGGTAATGAAAAACACTTTTTTAAGTACTCTATGAAATCAGTTACGAAATTATTTATTTTTCATCCAGACATCACTTTAGGTCAAACAGCATAGTGAGTTTTTAAAAAGGTAAAAATGAGGGATATGAAAAATTAAATTAACGTTGTGTGCATATATTCACCAGAAAAAATATTTGCAATTTTTAATAATTAAGTACATGTGCTAAAGAAGAATGAGTTCAATTATTTTTAACTTATAATTGTTCTCTCTCTCTCTCTCTCTCTCTCTCTCTCTCTCTCTACATAAGAGTTAAAATGTAAATTAATTTAAAATTAATTATAAATCAATTTGCTGCAAAAGTATCAAACTTTCCAAACTGAAACATATTGCAGTAAATATTTTAATAAATATAATACTAATATTTATGAACAGCATGTTAACTTTTTATCATTTTTCATGTGTTTGTAAATAGTATAAAATAAGAAAAACAATAATCTCTATTAATAATAAATTTAAATTTAAGAGATGTTTTTCTAACATCAGTTTACTTTTATAAACATATCTTCTTGTTAATTAAGAATCCTCATAAAAATGATAAACACAAATATTATACTTAGAAAAAAATTCAAGTAAATTTGTATTTTAAACAAACTTCAGCATAACATAAAATCGAATCTGTTTTTTGTTCGAGAAATAAGGATGCGAATTTCTATAATTTTCGGAAACTTTTTTTGAAATTTTTTTGATATATAAGGAATGTATTCCTTTCAAAAAAAACCTCCAAATGTAAAGGCTCTATTTCACTTCTCAACCAATATTCAAATAATTTTGATAAACAATTTCGTATGCTTTCGGTCATCTATCACTTTCATTTTAAATTGGAAGTATCTTATGATAAATTACGTGAAAATAATTCAAAAATGAATTTGGTTACTTTAATATCAATGGAATTGAAATATAAATATGAGATTGTTTAAGGTTAAAACTATTACAGATATTATTTTATAGGTATTTTAATTTAAATTATTCTTCAAATCTCTAGAGTTTTAATTAAATTTAAAATGATTGGTACTGATATATAAAACTTCCAATGAATTTTCGTCAAGAACATCATGTTTTGTGATTAATTTCAAATTTTGGTTGTAAAGGGTTAATTTAGTGATGAGTCTGAATGCTACAAAATCTCATTTTTCATTCTGAAGCATAACCCAGTAAAAATAGTTTTGAATATTTAAAATTATATTTCACATATATAAGAGAAAGCAAGAAGTTTTACTTTGAATTCTAAAATAAAGTACAGTATTCCAAAACAGCTAGAAACTACTGTATTCAAAAAAAAGTATCTTGTAGCTGAAGGTAAGAGTGGCTTATTACTTCAATTCATGTTATTTGAATTTATTTTTTTTCAAAAATAAAGTTTAAGTGTTTGATTTCAAGCATGGAAAATGTCAAGTTGCACTGTTTGGTTTAAGCCACAAAGTAATTGAAAATTAAATGATATGTATTATCCATCCATTCATATTAACAGAAACACTTTAATTTGTTACGAACTTCACGGGCTAATTCAATTTTTTGAATGATTTTTTTTTAATATTTCGTTATTCAATACCTTAAAATATTATTATTTTCATTTTTAACAAAAAAAGTTACAATGAAAAACATCTTCAGATTTAATCCAAAATCTAATTCTATACAAATCTGTGAATTTTTTTTAAAAAAATTCCAGTACTTTCTGTTAAATTGCATACTTTTATTTAGATTATGGACACTTAACCATTTTCAAAAGATTCAGAAATATTATTTAGGATAATATTCAAACGTGTATCTATCTTTCAATTATTTGGCTGTTAGTACACGAAAATGAAGATTTAAAGGGTTATTGACTACTTCAATATATTCGTTTTAGTGCATATCATTAACAAATAAAATATTATTAATGCTTATCAACCGTATATCCTTGTACCGTTTTCCAAAGGAATATTGAAAAACAATTTTATCATGAAAAATAGTTTTGGAATTAAATTTCAGATTCTAAATTCAGACAATAAGATTGAATTCCCAATCAGTACTAAGATATGCAATTATCTTTCAAATTGTAACATTTCATTTCCTTATAAAAGGATATATTTCATTCTGAAAATTAAAATTACCTGCATGTCATGATAGGAATTCTTAATTTATATCATCACTATATTTTAAACATCATAAATATTTTTCGAATAACACTGTTTTGTGTGCAAAGGCGCAGGTCATTTAATCATGACATGTTACGTAAAGTTACATGTGCTCCATAAATTAATAAATATATCTTACGTTGTCATAAAGGATGAAACTAATTGTAAAGGCAAAGAAAATAAAGAATACGCTTATAAAATATTTTCGATCTACTCTCTGACATCAAAATCCATTTTTAGGATATCTCTTGAAATATCTCTCAGTGCTTCTCTGACACCCTACGTAATAATAGTTACAAAATTAGGGGTCTTAGGATTCATCAACTTAGATTACAAATTTTAAGACACATTAATTTCTAAAATTATTCCATAAATTAAATAGCAAGGCACTGCTTATATAAGTAAACAATATTTTATTAAATCTGTATTATTATATCCGTGTAATCTCCCATTAACATTGCAGATTTTACTAAATTAAACGAAATAAATTATTCATATAATTTTACTTAAAATATTCGCTGGTTATATTCAAACTCACACTTTATAGAAGATTCAGGAGAAATTTTAGTTGAGACTAGTTGTATGAGGGACTATGTAGAATGAGAAGAATCTTATTATGGTGAATCAGTGACCTGGTGGATAGAAGATGGCATGTTTTAGATTCGTTTCTGATGAAAACCATAGCGGGGAATATTGTTTAATAATGTAGAGAATATATCAGGAGGAGTTACACGTTAGATTCAACTGGATCTAAAACTCCTTACACAGTAATGAGTGAAAGTTATAAAAAAGAGGTTCCAATTCAGTTGTCCTTCTCGTCACTTTATTTAGAATCAAAATTATGAGATTCATCTCACCAATAGTATATTATATATATCTTTGGTGATATTAACCCATACAAAATAAAATAAAAGAAGAAATTATTTGAAATGTTTTATTAAGAAAGAAAACATAACTTTATTAAATAATTTATTTTTTAATGTGTAAGGAATTTATGAATTTCTTCTGTAATAATGCAACAATGTTACGCTAAATACTTCAGGTTATGAATTTCGAAGAACAGCAAAACATTTTTTAACACTTCATTTACAATGTTAAATATGTTATAACAAACAACAGCAAATCACAATTTTGACGTGAGAAAATTTGTAATCTAGTATATTTTACATTTTTTAATATATAAATTTTGTCTTTTTCTTTTCAAAAAATAATTCTTTAAGTTTTATAATATAATAGTTTTCTAAGTATTATAAGAAAACTTAATGTGATATTCACTTAATTACCATGAATAGTTTTACACAAAATTTCTCAGAATTGCATAAGTTTAATTAGAGCCACTATAAATAAAAACAGAGAGAAATATCAAAAGGTGTCCTTCTTTCTCCTTTTCTCCTTTAAAAGGACAAGAAACCCCTTTGAGAATCTCACTTTAATAACTTGTTTAGCCATAGAACAGTTTTGCGAATAACTCTTTGTGTGCGCTTTGTGATTTGGCCATATGCGGTGAAGGCATCACATTTTCAAAGCTCACATTTATGATTATACCATATAATTTATTCAAGTTTACTATTTAATTCATAAATGGCATTACTGATCCATAGAACAGAATTTATTTGTGCTTTGATATGTGTTATAAATGCTCGCTTTCGTTTGGGTATTACATATTACAGTTTACGAAAGTTTCGTTACAACTACAGAAGAAAATTATCATACTTTTATCAGCTTATTGTGAAATCTTTGAAGTTTCATTTTATGCAGTTTACATTCTTAAAGTTTTGTAAGAACCAAAAGTGATCGATTGTAAAAATAATAGCAGTGACTCTGGAAGTTCTAATCGCAGCGACCATGAATACTTGCAAAGTGAATCTGGAAGCTGTACTGACTTTTACAGATCTTCTGATGAAGAGGTAAGTTCAGCTGATGATTTCATAGAGGCTCTGACTTTTTGTAAAATTAACATGAAAAATCCTCCAAACACTCCACCAAGGTTTCCAATTTTTAGCACTCACTCATTAACATCATCATCGACTATTTTTGTCGGGGAACATAACCCTCTCGGGCTTTAATCCCCTGTGAACATTAACATGAATTATTCATTCATGTCAAGTTATCTTACCAGCCTGTGTAGAAAAGCCAAATTAAAGGGGTAATACATATATATAATTCAACGCTTTTCGTTAAGAAATGGTAGATGAATTTATTTATAAATGCATCAATTATGGTAGTTATCACTGAATGGTTTTTACATTTAGTAACTCATGAAAAAATACCAAGTTGACAAGTCTGGAATTTAAAGTAGTCTGTTACAGAAATGCATCAAGAAAGAAAGGACCTCAAGTAAAGTTCACCACCAAACACTACATAGAAAGTGTGATAGCCATAGAAAATGTTTTCCTTTAAACTTACACATTTTCAGCTTAATTCATATCTATATCTAAATTTAACAGCAAACTTTTCATTCATTCTCACTACTTGCTTTTTTATTTAGTCTCTTCCATTTTTGAATTCAATGTATAAGTATAGCTAGAAATAACTAATGTTTCGATTTGAGGAAACCATAAAAATTATATGTTAAGAAATTCTTTCTCTCCCAACTTCGTTTCAAAGACTAATATCCTTTAACTAAATAATTAGAAGGCAAAATATGCAAAAAAATCATTTACAATATGTTTGTATCTGAATTCAGCCTGCAAAAGGGGATAAATTAATGCGTTACAAAGAAAATAATATATGCTGAGATGGCTTATAAGCATAAGAAAATGTTTCAAATGAATAGGAAATAACAGAATATCTGAATATTTAAAAAATACAATCTGAATATTTTTTAAATAAGGAAATGGAATCTGCTGATATATCTCAATTACTTTTCATTAATTTAGCTCTTGATATAGTTTAAAATATTGATGCAAAAAATGCTATGGAATCAAAAGTAAAACTGTCTCTCTCTCCTCATAGAATCTAAGTTTTTTAAAGCAACATTTACATTTGACTCGTAAATTATGTATATTAGATGTACAATTAACTATGTCAAACTTGCTCATCTAAATCTGTTATTATTTAAATGAACAGCATGTGGGAAAAAACTGCTATCTAAATTTTGTCTTAAAATGAATATGAATGAGAAATAATGCTATTTTTTATACAATGAGTTTAATCCTCTAATACCATTATCGAATTTATACATTTCTGAAGAAGACAAAATATAAATTTTGTAAACACGGGGTTTAAAATGGAATGGAACACGTTTCCTGTACTAACTGCAACTTTGAAAATTAATCTAAATTTTATTAAGATCTACACATTTTTCTAAAAATATAATAATGTGTCTGTTAAGAAACTATAAGAGACCCTGAGAAAATTAGCATGTTATACGATACACCAGGATATATCACTAATAAAGCCTTGAAAAATTGTAAAACGTATGTATTAGTGCTTTTTAACCATATTTCCCGATAATCAAAGGTATAAGTTTTGGTTGCGTTCTACAAGATTTATTGGAAGATACCTCAGGGTAAAGAGTTATAAGAGGGAGAAGTGGGTAATATTTTATTTTATAAGGGTACAGATATATCTGAAAGAGAAATAGCTAGTTTTATGAAGCATTCTAAAACTTCTCAATGTCATAATTAGAAATGTCACAAAGTCATGATTTTCAACGAAAAGATATTTCAAACGAAATAAAACAAATTGAAGAAAAGGATTTTGACAACGCGAGGTGATCGACAAATTTTCTTAAATATCAACTAAAAAATTATTTCGACTCATGAAACTTTAGAACGTTTCAGCCAAAAAAAATTAAATGTCAAAGTTTGGACGAGTCTTATATCAAATAATAATACAAAATTTAGAAAAATGAAGAAAACACAGATATTATTGAAACATTATCCAGAAGAAAGACTAACTTGGGATAACAATTTCATATGAGTGGAAATAAATTATGTTTTCAGATGAAAAGAAATTTAACTTTGACAATCCTGCTAGCTACAAACACTATTTTCATGACAAGAGAAAGAAATTGAAAGAATTTTTAAGTCAACAAAGGGAAGGAGGAACAGTAATGGTTTGGGGAGTCTTTGGTGTCATGATAGATTGTGTAATTTGCTGAAAATTTCGAGACGTATAGACTCTAAACAGTATCACACTATACTATATGATCATCTGATAACGTTTGGGCCTTTATTAGGTGATGCTAACAGATTTCATTGGGACAATACTTCTTATCATATATCTAAATACGATAAGATACGGTTAAAAAAAGAGAGAATGGATGTTTTAAATTGGCCAAATTGAAGCCCAGACTTAAACTATGAGGAAACCCTTTGGGGTATGTATCATGTGTGTATAGCAACATTTATGCAAATAACAATCAGTTTTCATCGGTCCATGAACTGGAAGTAACTTTAGTAAAGGAATAGCACAAAATTTCTGAAATTGAACTTAACCACCTGGTCATTTCAATGAAGTACATATTGTTTGAGATTTTCATGAAAAATATGGAAAATAATTTGTAAAAAATATTTTTTACTATTTCTAATGTTTTAATTAACTTAATCATTTATTACATTTTTCAAAATTATTTCAATATATATATATATATATGTACTGAAAATTTTTGAAAGAAAAATTTAAAATATTTCAAAAGACAAAAATCCAGAAAGAAATGTAAAAATGAAAGAAAAAGTAAATGAAAATATGGAACCCAGCAAGTCAAAAAGAAATATCGGGCTGATGACCAAATAAGCGGGGTTAAACTAGTTTAATGGTACCAACCTTCCCACTTTGCGACTTGGTAGGCTGAATTGGGAAATCCATAGTACTAAAGAGTTCAATGATTAAAAGATGCAGAAAAGTTCAGCGATAAAATCTACAAAAATAAAATCTATAATTCTTGGTAGGCTGAATTAGGAAATCCAAATTAAAAAAAGAGTTCAATGATTAAAAGATGCAAAAACTAACGATAAATCTACAAAATAAAAAATCTATAATTCTAAAATTATCAACAAATCGAAATATAAAAAACTACTTACAAAAATTCAAAGAAAGGAAGTCCAAGCATGTGAGTAGTAAGACGGAATTTTTCTTTAAGCTTTCAAGATGGATATCATCAGATACTCAAAATGAAAAAAATATAACACGTCATCACTCATATAAATTGAAAAAAAGATTTAAATCATTGTTTGATTAGTACAAAGTGTAAAAGGTAGATGCAAACTATTGCTGGTAGTAACTGTATGCGGTAAAGGAGTATAATGGTCCAGAGAGTGAGTAAAATGTAAGCTGTGTAACTAAATGTAAATAAATAAATAAATTCTTTCTACGGCTAGACCACTAACAAGCCGACTTTGTAGATCCATGCTGTTGTGTGTGGTGGATTTGAAAATCGATGATTCTGGCAAAAGATGCTCTAATCCTTTTCCGCTGATGGTCACATAAACAACGAAAATTCCTTTTGGAGCAAATTAACTCCAAAGCTAACATAAACCAAGACCTATATAAACTTCCTCAGCTTAACCTTATTTCTCTCCTGAAGCTCCACAAGCCTGTAGCAATTGATCGTGATACTTGACGGAATATTGTTCGTTTACGCTGTTTCTTCGCAAATACTGAAACAGCTGATATCAATAATCACATAACATATACATATACATATACATATGTTGTTGTTAATATATATACATATATTATATATATATATACATATATATATATATATATATACAGCATATATATACATACACAAGCATATGGCGTTACTTCATATATATATAGTATATATATATATATATACATATATATACAAGCATTTGAGACAAGAGCATAGAAAGTTACATATATATTAGCTGCTATTACTGCCACGTTATTGCTATACATCTATATATATAGTTATATATATATACACGCATATACAATTTACATTTGCTATATATATAAGGCTACATATATGCTATATACGTATATACATTTCATATATTTTATATATAAGAAGGCTATCATCATCAATATTGTTATATATATATATGTTACTATATATATATAAATATAACATATAAAATGCTACATAAGACATATATATAATGCGTATATATATATTTATATATTTATATATACATCAATACATATACAGTACATATATATATATATATATATATATATACATACATATATACATATATATATATATATATACACACACACATATATACACATATACGTATATATATATATAGATACATGTGTGATTGTGTGTGTTGTAATATATTTCATTTGTTTAAATTTTATTTGAAACTTTTATTTATTTCGTAGTTTTCGGAATAAAGATGGTCTCATAACTTCTTAACGGACTGTTTAATTATCTCATTAATGCACAAATGTTGCTAATAGCTGTTAAAAATAAATATATAGTGTTCTTACACATATAACTTTAATCCTTTTTTTATAGAAAACTTCTCGTCCATGACTGAATTCCAAAAACAGTTTTCAAGATAAAAGTACAATTTCATAACGCACTTAAAACTGGATTAGAGCGTAATTTTTATTTTTAATTAAAAACTTAGGGTTCACAAACAAGGAGTTCCTAAAATATCATGCGAAATATATGTTGAATTCGGAGGTATTTTCAAAGTTTGGAATAAATAAGAAAAAAATATCAGAAAAAAACTTCCACCAGATGCTGTCGAAAATGAGAAAATAATAGCATTCCTTCATAAAAAAAAGTCCTTCTGTACCATTTCCCGCATTAGATTTCCACCCGTACGCACAAATAAATTACTCGAGCTAAAAATACAAAAACTATTTACGTTGGTAAGATGAAAAAGTATCCCCGAGAAACCACATTGGAGTAATAAAAGTTATTTTATGCACTTCGTGACTTCCTCGGCTGTATTGATTTGTGAAATACGCTGATTAATAAGTCATTAACAACATTTCCTTTCCCTTACGGTTTCTGCAAACGGATTTAAGCGTACTACGACTTCGAGAAGGAATTAACGTTAATTCTGAACATAATTTTTTCATCAAGGATGGTTACACAAATAAATGAAAATTTTGGAGCAATTAATCGAAGTAATATAGTTCAAGACCTTTATATAAATCTTCTCTCGAATCTATTTCTTCTTTATCTTGAAGTTTCCACAAGCTTAGGAAACATCGATATTTTGATGGAATATTGTTCGTTTACGTTGTTTCTTTTCGTAATACTGAAACAGCTGATAATAATTATAAATGTATCATCAATATAAATGTATCATTAGTATGCAAACATTAATATCGACGTAAAATTTTGATTCATGTTTAAGGCAGTAAATTTTAAGGATTCAAAAGCTTTTTACCCGAAAAATGAAATATTTTGGATGTTATTTTGAACTGAGAATCATTAAATGCATTTTAATTATTTACTCGCTAAATAATGGTGGAAGCGTAATGTATAAAATTATCTTCTCTATTTTACAAATGTCGTTCAAGAAGTACCTGTTTTTTACCGCAAAGGGTGTTGCTAAGGCAAGTTGGTGATGCTATTGTGTGCTGCCATTTGTAAACTGCGTCAAAACAAATTTGAGGCTGATTCGTGGATTGTTTTTAATTGCTGCTACGTAAGGTCGCGTCTGGTCTACTACGTGAAGTTGCTTCACTTTGCGACCAGTTGCCGATGGATCCTGGTTTTATAATTATACACTAGCAATCAAGCAGCAATAAAAATGAGAACCTACTGCCGGTAAATCTTCATCAAAAAGACGAAAACGATCTCTTCAGCAGAAAAAGTTATGGCGACAAATTTTGGGGAAGTGAAGGGCGTCAACAAATTAACTTCTTAGAAAAAGGGAAAAGATTAGGATTATTGTGAATTACCCCATTTCCATTTCTGATTCCTAATTCTCCATTTCCCTCGTAACCGAATAACTTAAAATTAAGTTTGCTACTTGGCTACAAAAATTTGGCATACCTACAAAATTTTGTAGATATATTAAAAGTTTTAATATCTGTGATTTGAACTAAAACCTTTACTGTGGAAATCCTAAGAAACACCTTCATTACTAAAGATTATATAAATTTTGATAAGTTTTTGTCAATTTTATTTCCTTAAATACCCTAAAATTTCAGATACAATTTATTTTTAGAAGAAGTTACAAATATTGTGTACGAATAAACAATAATACTAAATGTTAATTCATAAATGTTTAAAAAATCATGTTTGTATCATATGCATACAACGTAAAAATTTAAATAACAGAAAAACAAATTAAAGTTTGAAAAAATTGTCACTAGAAGAGTGGCAGAGAAAATATTTTAGACGGCTGTGTCTTAAATCAAAAATACTACATTAAAAAAAAAATATATATCTATTTTAACTAGAAAGTCGAAAAACGATTTAAATCAGTCATCAAAAAGAGTCAATAATTTCGCTAAAATTGTTAACTTCACGATAGACTAATTCCTTAACAAATTTTGCGAGTAGTTACTTTGATGCATCAAAGTGAACCGTAAACAATTAAGAAATGTAAACACATCTCCATTTTTTTTTCTTGCAAAGAATTCTTTAAGTATTAATATAAAGCGTAAAATTAAACATATATCTATATTTTCTTGTAATTCTTATAGAATTAATAATAAATGTAAAACATTCTCTATTTCCATGTTCCATCTCTACAATTTTATTTCATTTTAGTTTAAATTCAGGAAGAGATTATTTTCAGCATTCATAATTATCAGCAACTAAGACTCTGAACTAACTACGAAATATTTTCGTCTAAGTTCACTTTAAATCTTCTGGTAATCCAGCTGCACGTCAAAGATAAATGTAACATACAAAGAAGGTTGCATGTTCGTTGACAGCTACCACGTCACGCAAGTGTTTCAAAGAGCTGTTGTTAACGTCATTAAACAGCCCATTACTTAATCTCGTGTGCAGTTATTTTGATTAAAATAACGAGAAAGAAGAAAAAACTAATGCTCCGTAAAACACTGACAAATAAATAACGAAAACGAAAACATTGCAAACGTATTCATAAAAGATTAATATATCATTAAATTTTTTGTCGAAAAAAAGTCTAATCACTATCACCTGATTATTCAATCCTGTCAATGATGACTTAATCCTTATTACTTCAAAAAATTATTCTGCTTACTTAAACTATTTTTAAACCTATGATTATTGCTTTTTTTTTCCTCCCTTAAACTGGAAAAGAAATGTGCGAGGTTTTCGGGAAAGATAATAAAAAAAAGCTTATATTCTTCCAACCGCCTTTTTTTTTTTATTATTATTGTTTTTGTTTTAAACAAGTTCAGAATCGCTAACACGCACTAGAAAATGATAACAACACATTTATCATCACTCATAACTCCAAATAAAAATACATATATGGTCAGATGAATACTGTATCCGAACGTGGCTGTAAAAAAAATTGATTCTTTTTTTCCGAGTTTTCATTTGAAATAAACCAAAAGAAATGAAAGAAACATGATTTGGGAGGAAAGTTACCCATTTTTTTGTATTCATTTTTTCGCATTAATTATTTCTTTCCTCATTAAAATGCTAATATTTTAACGAAAACATACCACTCATTTTTGAAAATTAATGCAATTATCCATTAAACGCGATATTGCATGACGGAGCTCCTTCTCTATGCTCTGAATGCGAGAAAACTGTTAAAACTAAAAAATTCCATGTATTTCTTTACTTTAAAAATTTAAAAATCATGCTTATTAAGATAACAAGAGACCACATACACATAAATTTATAATTATCTCTTGCAAGCATAACAACTCTTAACTTATTTGACATGTCCCACTTATTTTAAGTTATCGGAAAAATATTAAATTATTTCATAATGTAGCAAAAATTGAATTTTCCTTGATATTTGAGAGCAAAAACTACTTTGGCACTTAAAAGAGCTCAATGTAAAGTTTTGCAAAGAATTTATATTGAATTTAATAATTAATTGTTTCATTTTATTTTAATATCAGAAAAGTTTATTATTGTCCATTTTTCGATATTTCATCGTTTACTTTAATTCTTATATTTAATTGAATAATATAATAATAATTATAAAAAAAGCAATTGATAAAAAAAATTAAGCAATTGATAAAAAAATTGAAAAGTGATCTGGTACGCCGAAACGCCCCACCTAGAACAATAGCCCCTTAGGTGGCTAATAACAGAGCTTAAAAATAATACAGAAAAAATTTGCTAATACTATTTGGTATACGACAGTACTTCAAGCTATATTATATCTGCGTCCATGCAGAAAAATTATAAAAAATTAACTAAAGAATATAGTATATATTTATACATATACATCATGTGTGTGTGTGTGTGTGTGTGTGTGTGTGTGCGCGCGCGCGCGTGTGCGTGTGTGTGTGTGTGTGTCCTTTTGCAGAAACTGTTACTTATGTAAATTAGTGTTACATATATGTGGTGTAGTGAACAGTATAGAGATATTGTATAAATAAATAAAGAGATGGAAAGGTTTCGGAGGTAATAAAGTGATTTGATGGTTTATTAATTCGTACGTTGAGAAGCAACACGAGGGCTATTGGCGACGGTCTTCGTAATTTTGAACATCAGTTAAGTAACGGGGACAACACCTAGTAATATAGTGATAGAGAGATTGGAAACAGTAAAGAGATGAGGTACAAAGGAAACAGAAGTAATAGCGAGAGTGACAAAATCATTATGTTGGATCAAGAAATTGTGAGGCCAGATATTATAAGCGTATGCACTTGGATCGTATTCCATTGGAACTCATTACTAAAAGTCTACAGAAATCGGACTCAATTAATTCAATCCTTCTGTTTGGAGTTATTAAGATAAGTAGAATTCTCTATTATAATATTTTATTAGGGACACGATTAATTGAATCCTCTATATTCTTCCATTATTGATTTCTTCCGATTATATTTATTAATAGTTTGAATAAAGTGGTAAATATTTTTGGGAAATGATCATCATTGAGTGGTTATGTCTAATACACATAATGACGCCAGTTTGTTACAGAGTTAATTGTCACGTAAAATCATCCAAAAAAGCAAGTCTTGAATTTTTTATAGAAAAGCAGATACACGTACAATCAAATTCCTCCTACACACAAGAAATAGCGATTCCAAATTTTCTTTCAAATAAATGTATGAACTGCTTATAATCTACATAATTAAATCTTAAATTTTAAAAAAAATAGATATTGATATTAATATATCAGCAGAAAATGACTGCTTGTTATTTTTATAACGCTGACAATCCCAAAACTGGTCAAAAGTCTTTCAAGTAATTTTTCCGAAAATTAATTCTTATGATTACAAAAATATAAAAACGTAAAATTATTCTTGAGAGTAAAAAAAAAAATTAGATGCTCAGAAAGATATAAACTAATATTATATGAAAGGAATATTAAATAAAAAATATGCATAGTTTTGTTAGTATATAATTTTATAATATTAACAATATATTAGTGTTGAAGAGAGAGGATTTGAAAGTTTGAACTCTCTCTCTTAAATAAAGACGAAACTGAAATGTAGATAACATTTTAATGAGCCCTGTTTAATAAAATATGATTTAAATAACGGCTTTCAACATGAATTCGAGTTTCAAATTTTCTTGGTGCATAGATTTTCAAACATTTCCGAATGTATCATTTTATTTCAACAATAGTATAATCGTGATTAATTCCTGAATAACTTTCGAAAGGATCGTTAATTTCCATTCCTATTCCATATATCATGCAAGCTCCGATTTCGTGTGATGTTACCAAAATTGCTGAAACACACAGCTGTGTAAGGAAGCCATCTGCCTAAATATTTTATCAGCTGACTTAAACTTCTAAACCTAAGCATTATTACTCTCTAAGTTCTAAACATTATTATTATTGTAGTAATTATTCTCGGAGCAAAGTACATTTTGAAGATATATAGAGATGCTTTACACAAACTATTCAAATTCTATGAGTTATCCTTGTTTACTGGATATTGTAAATAAACAACGATATAAATATTTAAATGGCGTTCTAAAGTTTAATTCAAAAATGTTAGAATTTTTATATTACCGTATATTCAAAAGCAGAGGTATTCAATTTTTTACACTTGGGGGAACCCTTTGAGCTTATCGTTCTCTTGAAGGAACCCCTTGATAAAAGAGTAGGAAAAAAAATATGAAAGCTTTAATACTGCCAAATTTACAAAATTATTATTGCATTTTTATTTTATCGTAATACAAACATCTTAATAAGATAATGAAGGGTAAGGTAGCTGATGAAATTTTTTTTCCAAAATATATTCTAACAATAGCATCAATATTTTAAATTATAACAAATTAATAAAAAAAAATTAATGACTTGGATGCGAATGTTTTTCATTGCAAAGTATTTTTATGTCTGGAATAATTGTTGAAAACTGCAACCTAATGTCATGTTCAGCATCCAGTCTATTTCCGTACTTGTTTTTGTCACAGCATACAGAGAGAAAGGTTTTTCGCATACATAATTTGAAACAAATAGCATTAGATGTTTCATAGCTCTTTTGGCAATTTCAGGATATTCTTTTCTGAGGTCAATCCAAAAATGCATAATGTCAACTTGACTAAATTTCAGTTTCATTTAAGTGTTGGTCGATATAGCAATTTGTTGTTCTCTTTCTTTTATTGGTCACAGTCTAGATTTCACAGCCTAGAGAAGGATTTTGAATTCAAGATAATTTGAACAGGGAAATATTCGAGAACCGATACTTTTATTTTTTTTTACAGATCTGATAAATGTTACATCAAGGTAATTTTTACATTTTTATTGAGATTAGTGTTACTGTCTTCTAAAGTATTATGCAAATTATGAAAGCATTTAATATTACCTTTCAAAATGCAATCTGCCCAAAATTTCAAATTTTAAAAGAGAGACGTTAATTTTACTTTGTACCTTGATAATAGCGATAGTTAATCCTTACAGCAATGTGTTGAGCTTATTGAAATAGGTAAAAATATCTGATAGAGATACACACCTTTCTGAATCCAAACTTCATCATCCATGCTGGATGATGACCCATAATGATTTCTTGAACAAATGTGATCACTGGATACATTCAACCTTTTGTTTCGAGTACATATGCGACAATTCTTTGACATGATTTCAATATCTACAACTTTACCTGTATCAATGGATAAAGCTGCTACACACCCATTCAATGATGTGTGACCTCGACGTTGCCAAGTGCCATCACAAGATACACCACATCTAGTCAAAACCTCCTCCAGATGATTCATCTCTTATATTTCGGAAGCTGCAGTATTCATAGAATCGTGAGCAATAGGTATTGTAACCTCCAACAACTTCTTTTCACAGTTCCTGAAAGCTGACTTGGATAAACATGGCATATCTAATGCAGCACTCAGCTTTTTTGAGGCATTATGGCCTTTTCCAATTAAACGCATACCTAGAACAAACTGCATATTTATTTCATTCATATTATTTCCTTTTTTAGTTGATGAAAAACCATGAATAAAAATACAGTTTGTGCATTTCAAGAGCGTATTGGAAAAAAACCAAAAACTGCACTCTTCCTTGAGTTCTAAACTTTATAATAAACACAAAGGGCAACTCAGCATTTCAATGACACTTGAAATTATTTTTAGGCAATAAATCCTATTACCAAGTGTATTCATGTCTTTTTTGAAGGTATCCTTCATTATTATTTTCGCAGTTCCAATTATACGTTCGCTGCTCGTGCTGACTGTTACAATTGTCTGACAAGCAAAATGACGATTACCATGAAATTTCCTTTTTTTGATCTGTTGTTTATTTTTCGTACTACCCATAGATGAAATAAAGAATATTATTCTAAAAAACTAATACACAATTTAAACAGTTATTTGATACAGAAACAAAATGACAATTAAAAGCAGAACTCAGACGTAATTCAAAAAACGTTGCTCAGCAAAATAGTAAACAGGGTGTATATTGCCACTGATTTTTTGAAAATTGTACAGCTAAATGTGACGCCAGATTTCTCAAAATGAATCTTAATATATTTTCAAAGTTTTTTTTAAAAAAATATAAGCAGTAAATGTTTTTAAAAATATAAGAAACAAACGAATATTTTTGACAAGACATTAATTTCCGGTTTCGAAATCGTGACTTCCGGCGATTTTTTTTTTTTTTTTTTTTTTGGAAATTGTCTGATATTAAAATACTTATAACTTGATTTCTATGAACCGTAGCTACAAATGAAAGGTAGATTCAGAAAGAGAAGATTTAAAATAATTTAATGGATAAATAAAAAAAAATCGATATTTTCTCCGAAATTCGAGTTTTTAACGTAGTCGGATACCTTAAATTTATAATTTTAACACAATCATTAAGTACTTTTTTATTCTCTTCTTCACTGCAAGAGCTTGTAGATGAAGACAACAATGAGTACTTCTCATGTGAGGATTTTTTTTTCATGCGGGCAACTACGTCATTCAATTTTCCAAGCATTTCCTTTGTTCCTTCGGTACATACTTAAAGACACAAGTTCCAAGATATATCATGCTTTTTGAAAAATGACTTTACATTATTAAACATTTCTTCCGCAGTTGTTCTAGTTTGTAGACTTTTGCAAATTATCAAATCTTCTTGAGCAGCCGTTTCATGTATGTATCTCACAATAACGAGCAAGATCGATAATCCAGCTATATCTGCAGATTCGTCAAGTTGAATAGTAAATCCATTTTTAGAAGCTTTCAAACGTCTCAAGAGCTCATTTTCACAAAAATTAGACATACCTTTAACACGACTTGAAATTATTGTATCAGATAGGGTTACATAATTAATTAAGCATGTTCTTCTCCTATCATAGAAGTAACTACAATATTACATTTTACACATGGTATAATTAAGCTTTCTGCGATCGTATGAGTTTCACCCTGTTAAGTAATACGATAACTGACACGATACGATGCTTCCAAAGCAGTATTATAATCTTGTTTAACAAAGTTCTGAAAGGTCATTTTTCTATTTTTCAACTCATTACATTTTGTTTTTGAAATACTCAACACTTTTATTATGTAAAGTAGGATTATTTGTTTCTAAATGTCTTTTCAATTTTGAGGGATTTAAACTGCTGTAATGTATCACATGTCCACATTCAACGCTTAATACGTTTGGTTCATTTTCACACCAATGCAGGTAAAACCAAATTTTCTGTATTCTTCATTAAACATCCGCTTTTTACGAATGAGTAAATCTGAATCACTTCCCAACTTTTGATTCTAACATCTGATTCATTATCACCAGTAGTAACAAAACTATTTTCTGTATCCCTTGCATGAAGCTTACCAGTATTTAACTACAGATCCATTATTGCTAGGGTAGTATAAATTACAAATAAGTAATAAGAGTTATCAAATAGGAAATAAAAACAAAATAAACACCCACTTATAGACTTGTGTGTGACTCTATTTAAACCTCTAAGCGCTTTACTTTTTGTGTAAAGCGATGCCTAAAACGATCCACTTAAGCCCGACTACCGGTCGCGAAAAAATTTCTCTTTTCTTTCACATCTTCGAAAAAGCAGAATCAGTCTATTCCTTCCCCCTTTTATGACGTAGGTTGTCGACAACAACCCCATGGAGGGGACAATTTTATTATTCATTTCGGTATCTTTATCTCTCGTTCAAAAGAATTGCGCAGCCTTAAGCGAATCTTATGTGAAGGGATGTTACATCATTTGGGGCTCAGATCATGCTCAATGCCCACCGATCCATTCAGTTTCAGTAAATTTACAAAAAAAGGAGATTAAAAATTATTCATTAGTTATAAATTGAAGTGTTAAAAATGTTTTTAATATTGAAGTGTTCGGGTTTTTTTGACATCTTATAATGAAGTAATAATTATTTTATAACCTGAAAGTATTGATTATATTAAGAAAAACGAAAAAGTAAAATATATTCATTGTTTTCATATATTTTTTTTAATTAAACAGATATTTTATATATATTTATTTATCAATATTTCTAGAGATTTATAAATATTTTACAAAAACTTAATTCCATTTGATAATTTTAATGTGAAGAAAACAAGTGTGCGTTAACCAAGCAAAGAAGACACAGAAAAAGCAATTTGTCCAAATGAATAAAATAACAGACTCCCATCAGCCACCCTAATTTGTTAAGGCTTCAAATTAATAGAATTCAAAAGTGAGTGTATAATATATTTTTTCTTCAAAGTGGCTGTTTGTTTCATTTAAATAAATGGTTATCGCAAAAACTACATCAAAGAATGTATTTAATTCAAATCGAATAAAATCTCAAACCAAGGTGACATAAAGAAACTTACTGATACCTAGTGCCCTTATTGGTGACAGCAAAAGAAATCTTACCCTCACCTTTCTGAACGAATATCTCAATGGAAAATACCTCAACACTAAGGGAAAGAGCGGGATTCCCTAAAGAGTCATTGTGTTGCCACAACCCTCCCCAATTATCTATCACGATGTCAAATCTTTAAAGGAGGGGGGAAGAATTTTGAAAAAATACATCTAAAACGAATACATCTAATTAAAATTACTTCGGTGAGTTCAAGGCCATACGGAATTATATGTTTGGTCGCTTTATAACTCTCGAAAAAGCATCAAAGAAAACGCGCTAAGCACAAAGGGTTCCCCAAAATGTTGAATACCCCTGACCTAGGCTAAAGAATGGTGGCCAATATGTGACCTAATGCATTTCGATTAATGTATTTGAATCACGTGATTTATCCATAAAATATTTATTTACTTATTTTTAAAAGCAAACTGTCTAATATTTTGGCTCTTTGATTAAGCAAATAATGATCCCTCTCGGAACCTCTGTCAAAGATCCAGGGAACCCTAGGGTTCTGCGGAACCCAGTTTGAAGGAAGTGGGATGGGAAAAAATTGTGAATTATCATTGGTTAATGGGTGTGTTATATATTCAGTGCAGATATGCACAGGAATATTATGTATGTCGACAAAAATGTCGTGAAAAAGGGAACCCAATACTGGGTAAGAACATGAACTTCCGACCCGAATGAACTCTTGGAATTAGGAATCATATGTCCAATCATTTGAAGACTTAATTTTGATGTGAACATAGAAAGCGAAGGCTTTTGTACACCACATTTGCTTTAGTCGAAGTATAGCTGATCTAGTGTTCCTTTCAGTAGTAAATATGAGTCTCGCTAAATGAAACAAACATAGTTCTGGTTTCGAACGCAAAGACATTCAGTTTGTGAAGAAAACAAAAAATCGTGCTGTAGCAAGGATGTTTGGTGTTGGTGACAGATTCTTACTTAAGTAGGAGAAAAATAAAATAATTACTAATATACTGAATACTCGTATAATAATATAAAGATAGAACAAAAACATTTCTCCTAAAACGAACAAGTCACGAAAACTCTCACTTCATAGTAGTACTTTCCTACTTAGAGTCTGTACAAAATTAAGGTATCCGCCTACCTTCGAAGAGGATTTTTTTAAAATAATTTGAAAACATAACTTTTTATATGCATTATACTATAAGATATGGCTAAAAACTTAAAATACAATGTAAAATTTGCATAAATTAATAATTGTTTTAATATTTCAGCTAAGAAAATACATAAAAATAGCAGTAAAATTTCACTTGTGCAAAACACCAAAACTGAAATTTAAATAGAGATATTACAATTCTGTAAATTTTATTATGATGAATTGAATCTAATTTAGGATTTACGCCTCTCTCACAATTATAACCTTAAAAATGGAATATTTATAGGAAGTCGTACTTTAACATACAGAAAAACCGTACAAATTTGAGACAATTTATGATTTATAATAAATACGAAGTAATCTCATTATAACAATAGGAGAGGTTCAGGTCCTGAATTTACTTTCATAAAGTATTCTATGAAAGTTTCATAAAATCATATACATAACTTTTTTCAATACGATGTTTTGCGATGAAGCAAAATATGAAAATCTTGATTTTGAGAAAAAGCTGCAAATACATTTCAACCCAGAAACTTACCTAATTAAATAAACATTTAACATTAAAAGGCCCTGATTTGTAAAGTTCACTATCTGTATTACTTAAATAAGTTTTTTTTCTTCTTCCTGGTGGCCTTTAAAACTTTCCTACGCTTACATTTAACAGATGTTGTATAACGCTTAAATTCCCTGATTCGATTGTAATCCAAATTTTTATATCCCTTTACAGAGAAAGGCGGATACCTTAAAACTTATGGTTATTTGTTTGTAAAAAGAAGACGATGCTGATATGTACTTTGCTAAGTGGAGTTTTCATTCATGTTCATGAGAAGTGCATGGATAGACGAAAACATTGAAAAATAGTGGATAAGAAATATTTAGCAAAAGCATTGTTGTACTATCAAGAGTCTAGAAAGTCTTTTAGTTCAGGATATGTGAAGATCCAATCTTAGCGTATAATATAAAGAAATTACTAAAAAAAAGGAACGCAGACATGGCAGTTGTTCCATGTAGATTAATACCATTAGTTCAGCCTTTAGATGCATGTATCGATAAGCCATTCAAAGGAAATTTAAAACGACAATTGAACATGTGCATATTAGGTGAAAAAAATGTTACTAAAGGAAATCAAATGCAGCATACCAGTTTGGAAAAAGTGTGAAATTGGATAATAAATGTAAATTTGACATAATTCAAAAGTCATTTAAAAATGTAGTATATGCAACAATCTATATGGAACAAAAGATGATTATTTATTTATGGATGACAGAGTAACAGTGATGGTGAAGATGAAACAGATTTTGATAATGTGCCTTAAAATATAACAGAAGACGAATATGATGAACTTTCCGTGTCATACGATTAAGAATTTTTTTAAAGTTCATAAGCTATATCATTTATTTTAAATAAACAGCATGCAGATACAAGTAGTAATTTTATTTCTTATGTGCATATTTTCCTTATTTTAACTATATCATTTTTATATCTGACGTATAATGCTCTCCCGAAAATTTAAATCTCATTTTTAGTATTAAAAGCGTGCGTTAAAATAAGTATACGCCGGGGCATACGGTATATATTTCTCAATTTCCATTCCAACCTTAAAATTCTGGAGCTATTTTATTTCATTTGTCCTTTTTGATCTTTTTTTTAAATATCCAATGCTGTATTTCGTACATGTAAAGAATATAAGATCATTTTGGTTTTCTGGAAATGATAAAACTTATAAAGTTTATAAAATTCTCATTTCATTTCGTTCAAATAATGAGAAAAGCGTTCATAAACTGTGAAAATAGCTTTTATATTTCTAAAATATAAAATAAATATTCATAATATTTAATTTCCCTTTTGTATAAGATATTTTAATAAATATCATACATATTGTCAACGTAGTAATAAACCCTGAATGCAAAAACTTACTTTCACATGCTAAACATATTTTCACACTTTAAACATCTCCATCTATTTCGGAAATTCAATTCCATTATTTACAAGTTTATTACCATCTGATTAAACTTGCTCTAGATTTAAAGATTTCCCTTCTGAGAATTTTGTTCGATTAATTTGTACATATAATAAATAATTTTGTTGATATATTACTACAGATCCTTTTCCTTTTGACTAATTAAATTTAATCATAAAATAATTTCTAAAGATGTCAATTTATACAGTAACAGTTTATAAATAAATATTTCATTTTCGCTATTGAGAAGAAATAAATTACCTCTGATTGAAGCAGAGGATTGATTTGAACAATATTTAGTTGGGTAAATCTTCCAGATAAGCTACACACACGAAAGCACATAAATGTTATCATTAACGCCTAATTTCACCAAAAAAGAGATAATGTGGATAATTCTCTAAATTTGATGCATAAATAAACACCGTCATAGATTAAATGAACTTTATTTATCTAATTGTGAGAAAGAATATGGTTGGATTGATTTAAAGAGCATCTCTTCCAGAAGTTTCCATAATTAGAAGAGCAAACGAAATGAGGCCAATAGATTTCAAAAGAGTCAAACAAGTCACTGTTAACGAGTCAAAATTTCGGGTCATCTAACAGCAAAGAATTCATATATTTTTCAAACTAAAAGATCGTATTCTATTGAGCTGTAATACATCGATTTTGCAGTGATTTAAATAGAATATTTTCTAGCAATTTTATCCTTCATGCTTGCGAACTAACTCCTAGGCGCATCTGGAGTCTACACCAAAGAGGGAGATATTCGTGCTGACAGGGAAAATATGAGAAAATTATGTATTAGTACCTGATGTTAAATGCAACGCTATTTTAAAAATTTGCCGATAGTTATAGCCAAGTTGTTAAAATTGTGAACCTTTGAGTAGACAAATGGTTTGAGTTAAGATTTCATCTAAGATAGTCAAACCTAATAGCGGATGCAGCCCATTATATTCAACTGGGATTTATTTCTTAAGTGTCATTGTGTGGAGGTAAGAAATATTGGATCCTAGGAGAGGGAGCTCAGATGTAGTCATTGTCATTTGTTTGTGGTTCAAAATTATGAGGTCTGTCATTAATAGAGGCAGCAGTAGCCTAGTGTTCATGGTCATGGAATCACGGGTGGCGGTTTTCGTACAGTCGTGGGTTCGAGCCTTGGTGCCACAAAAACCTACCGTGAGCTGGACTGATGCTCGTTAAATCTGTCTAGGCTCAAAATCCTCCCATTGGCGTGGTGGGAAAGTTAGTAGAGGGAGATGCCAACACAGGTATCGTCCAGGTCACTTAACTATGATTCAAACCTACGAGGCCGTCCATCGCCAATATCCAATCCAATCCATCACTAATGTCAGTATTGCTTCCAACAAGTCATGAGTTCTAGTCATGAGACTACTATAGACCCGCCATGTAGCGGAGTCGATGAAAATTAAAGCTGTTGAGTCTCGATGTCGTGGTGTGTAAATTTTGAGAGGGGGGAGCCAGCTTAGGTATCGTTTTCATCAATTGATGGAGGCTTCAAATTCCAAAGAGGCCCGTCACCAATAGTCCAAAAGTTGCTTCTGCAGTAATGGTTTCCAACGAAAGTGGTGCCATTATCTAGAGGCCACAATATTGTGGGGAAAAATCCTCCTAATCAAGTAATTCCAAGAAAAACATATCTTACCCGTTGATCTTCATTCTGCTTGCATTTAACACTCTTTAGGAAACCTCGCCATCTGGTTTACGTAGACAACGTTTTAGACGTCATTTACAGCAATATCACCACGTTAATAAGTAATCAATCATTCAATACCATTGATTTATTTATAGTTTATGAACGTCGTTCTGGAAACAATACAGTGGCAACGAACTTCGCAATTTTGATTCGCAGTCAATTGTTAAGCATGACATCTTAACAGACTCTCCTCGCTTCCTACTTCCATACCACAATAGACCGCAGTATCAGAGTGGTTATGGTCGTGAACTTGCAGCCGACGTTGTTTCAAGCGAACAATGGATTCGGGTTCTGGTTATACAAAAGATCTGTCGTGTTGCAAAGCAGATGCACGTTGTGATGGTATGGAAGTTTGGAGAAATGTGTGCCAACTTAGGTGTCTTCCTCGATACTTGACTATGTATAAAAGTGACGAAGACCTTCACCAATAGCTCTATTGTTGCTTCTTAGTACCATGTTAAATAACAACCATAATTTGGACTAACTTGAGAAAGATTTATCGTGCATCATCTCCGCTACACGACGGGTCTTTAGAGAAATTAGGTCTCGAACATTCAGCTTATGACCATGATACCTTGGCGACCGCAGCAGCACTATGATACTGGAAATATTAATGTACATATTACAACATTAAAATCTGATACCTAAAATTTAGTTTTCATGAATTTATATGACTGTAAAGTCTTCATATATAACTAGTGCTATTACTTAACTATAAGTACGAGGATGCAACAGTCTTAAGCATTCAACTGTCAAAATCGCCCAAGCACATAAATTATAAATAAGTACAGTGTCGAATAAAATTAAAAAGAAATTCATAATCCTTTAACATTTCACTGATTTCACTGAACAATTTTTCTACCTTAATCTAAAACTGAAATTTAAGGTGGAAAATTCAAAAACATTTGTTCTAAAAATTTAGTTGATTTTCCTTTTTGCATGTGGTATTAAATTAAATTTTCGAATTGTTTTTAGCAGTAGATAACTAAGATATCATCAATGCATATATATTATACATACATATATACATATATATAGAAAGAAAGAGCATATATATATATATACATATATACATATATACATATACATATTATTGATATACATACATACATATACAGCTACATATACGTATGCATGCATATATATATTGGTTTTATATACATACATACATACATGTATATATACATATGTATGCATGCATGCATACATATCTATATATACATACATGTATGTGTGGTACATATACATATATATATATATATATATCCAAAGGTACGTAGAAATTAAACATATATTCATGTTGAGCTTTTCCAATTATATTTCAAGTAAAAAATAGCTGTTTCTAGGAAGTTTAGAAGTGAGATTTTCTCTGGAAACACTTTAAACAACAATTTTATACTTTCTCGTAAATTAAAATTAGTTGTAATCTAACAAAGTAGAAGAAAAATTCTAAATTTAATGTTTTAACTAGATTTAAAAACAAATCACAGTATGAGAAGAACATATTTCTAGTTGAAGAAGTAAATTTTGTTTTTCAACAGAAACTTTCAATAAATGAACTTTTTAGTCAGTAATCTAAAAACCAAACGACAAAAGCACTGACTTATGTAATTATTAATCAATCTGAAAAGCAAAAATTTATGCAATGACCAATCTACGATTCATTTTATTCCACTTGCAATGCGATATTTGCATGTCAGCCATCTCATTCTTTGCAGAAGCACACCATATTACTTCTATTGTACGCTAAATTTCCATAATTCTACTAGCTCCGAGCAACTGTATTCTCTTCTAAATAATCTATGTTAATTAATGTAAAACATTTGGGATTTTATTAGCTTTCTGACTCCTAAATGTGCTTAGATAGAAATCTATACATGCACTTTCCACTTATGATCACATGCTAGGTTACAATTACGTTTTAATGTATCCATATGATAAGTAAATGTTCTTCCAATGTAAACATAGTATTTACTATTTATTATCTCTCTTTCTATATACATATTCTATTCGGATGAATCAATAATCACTCCGTTGATATAATCACTGACACTGATTTTCAGATCACCTGTCCTAAACGAATAGTTTATTTAAATTGAGGGTATCTTATTACAGGTAGTCATATTATATGGAATCAAATGAACATTGCAGCAGCAGCGAAAGTGGTCATCACAAAACGCCCAAGGACTAGCGCGCGTTACACGACAAATCAAAAAGTAAGAAAAGATGGTTGTTGGTGGAAAACTGAGAAATTTTATAATGCAGAAAAAAAGGATTTTCCTTAACTGAGGTTCGGTATGTCAACTAGCAAACAAAATTTGAGCACGTATAGAGTGAAATTAGAAGTAGGTCTTGGTATTGAGAATAACAAATTTAGAAAAAGAACAGGATAAAATGAATGTCTCGCACATGCAGATATTATACAAGTTGCCTGGAAAAGTATGTCCCCCCCCTCTCTCTTCTTAACTTTCGAGCAGCTGCGACTTTAGCCATAAAAGAGGTGTCTAAGTATAGTAAAGTGGCTATACTCTACAAGATAAGACCGCTTGAAGCGTCAATTGATGAAAAACTGCGGAGTTGGCGTTTCTATCTTGAAAAAAATTCAGTACGAGGGAAGTAAATTATAAAGTTGTTGAGTATCATTGCTTTAGTAAGAAAAGATACCTTGTGAACATGAAATAAAAAAATAGAACGCTTAAAAGGAGCATTTGTTTTCTCGCGATTTTCAACACTGTGACGTGACGAAATGATCTTAGAAAGAGAATCGGGATGTCAAAAAAATAGTTATTACAACCAAACAAATAGTTATTGCAAGTTACAACGATTACATTAGTCACAAAACAACTCGTTATAACAAGAAATCTTTATTTTCTATGTTCAAATTTCTCACCGTCAACCTTAATGTGCATATAGATCCTTGTTTGATCTTCCCGTTTTAGCATAGCTGATGACACGTTGGCACAAACATTAGAAAAGCGCCGACGAAAGTCCTAAAGTGTTGGAACAGGAATCGCATACATCTGTTATTTGAAGTATCCCCACAGAACCTGGTCCAATGGATACAGGTCAATTGAACTTGAAAGCCACTCTTTGAAACCACCATAAGCGATTAATTGTTCTTCCGAATGTCTGTATTAGATACTACATTACTGGTGATGTATGTCTTGTGCAAAGGCGTGCCACCGTGTTGGAACCATACATTCCAGTATTAAAGCAAAGACCATTTCTCAACAAAATCTAGTATTACACCCAGCAGAAGTTCTAAATATCGTGCGTACGTTAATGTGTTCTGGTAAAATACAGAACCTGTTAGCTTGTTAAATTCCATAACAAACCTCAGTCAAAAACCGCATTTTAAATCAAAAGTGAACGGAACATATAGATATTTCCAGACTCCAGCTATGGGTGTTCTGCCTATTTTACAATACACTCGATGAAATGCAAGACTTGTCAGTCCACACTGTATCTTCTAAGAATGTTGGCTAGACCTCTATTTGGATCAAGATAATGTTGCACCATGCATAAAGTCTCGCGGCATCCCCGTGTAGTAATACCTGATGAGGAATTAGCTGGAATAGATTAGCCTCTAATTTGCTTAGAGTTTCCCGAGCAAAACTTTTTGAGACGCCACAGTTTTCATTGATCTGTATTATTCTATTCTTCGGATATGTGAAAGCGTATGATAAAACATCCTCCGGTTGTACTTATCGTCCTAAATTAGCTAGTCTGAAAATTCTAAGTTGGTTGGTTGCAAAGAATGTCTTTTTTAAGCGTTTTACAACCTATAGAATAGTTTTCCGTGAAACTTTCAGTCCTGCATGGGATAGTTACGATACAATCGAGCTGCCGATCTTATATTGTGACCATATTTACAATAAAGTAGAACCAACTCATAATATTCGTTTCTGTAAAATCGCTCCACGACCATGAGCTTCTATATACAACCCCGAGGAGATATCTTGTTTAAAATGTCTCAGATAAACAGGTGTGACCTTTCATACGTATTTCCATAACGCACAAATTTCGCACTCCAAGTTCAAGTTGTGTTAAGTTGATAAATTTTGCAACGCGATTTTGCACGATCTGTATATTGTGTTTTCTATTTACAAAGACAACCAGTTCAAGGATGCACCCTGTGGTGATTTATATCATAGTCCTCTCGATTGTAAACTACAAGCGATAATAGTGTACGGTGACGAAGCCTCGTCTTTCGAAAGGAGATAATATTATCTCCTATTGTTTAAATTTCGTGACGGTGAAGTCTCCGAAATCACGAACATATACCTGAGTGTTTTAATTAATGTCTATAAGATGTCATTCTTGTCTAAATCAATTATGCTTTACAACTCTGTAATTGGCTTCTCCTCCCTATCTTGTACCGTTTTTGAGATAGGGACTCTAACTCCGCAGTTTTTAACCAGGTGGTCACGTTATGACAAAGAATTCAGAGGATCGCTCATCCAACTAAGCAGTAGCCAACCGTGACTTATGAGAAGTGCATATGTCTTTCTAGAATACTCCATTTCTTTGTGGATAACATAAATGGATGAAAGCGATAGCCCAGCAATTCTATTGAATCGTTTCGAGAGATGTTGGTATGAGTACCTAAGATTCTAAAAACTATCAAGAGAAACACCTCAAATCATGATGAATCAGTCATTACCTTATACAGTACCAACCTGGCATGCAGAATCCATGACTTCATGAGCCTGATGCTTTATTCTCAGCCTCTCATCGAAGTGAAGTGTTCGGAATCGAGACTCATCACTCCATATGCTACTCGTTTCCAGTCCATTCTCTGAGTTCTCGTGCCCAGGCAAGACGTGCAGCCCGATGACGTGTTTTGAGCAATTGTAGGATCCACAGCTCCGAAAGCCTATACGATGAAGCGAGCCGTATAGATTGTTCGACTGGCTCTCTGATTCAACTGAGGGGTAATTTAAGCTAATGTTTTGCTCTTCCTGCTATGTACAATACGAATGAACTGTCTCACTCTACGCTCAGTCAAGGCTAATTGTCCTTTGAAATTTGCCAACTGTTAGCTTATTCCAACCATTCGAATATTCTCGGTATGCTCTTCGAAGGTCGACCTAGAAAATCCTAGTTCTCCGACGATTTTTTAAATTGAATGACCCATGTGTCGAGTACCTACTATTTGTCCGGGATGGAAGGAGCTTTAATCATAAGTTTTATCCATACTGGTAGTTGAAACGAGAAAGAGAGAGAGACTTATTAACAACAACCACAGTACTAGGTATACATGTAGTTATCACAGCGCCCTAACGTGCGCATAAATGAGGCGCAGCGCTACTCAATTTACATAACATTTTCTATCCTTCATTCAGTAACCCTTCAGTGTATTTCTTCGAAATAGGAGGAATTCATCATGCCTTAAACAGGAATTTAACTTTCAGATTCATTTTCTCAAACCTTAAAACATCTGTTTCCTAGGGTATTTCTTACAGTTTGTTGGAAAAGCTGAGGTCTTAAGGGTTCTCAGTTGATTCTTCTCCATAACGTCGTTTCTTTCCAACCTTGTACAAAGTAATGTTTCAAAGCTTAAAATTACCTTTCTTTCTTTCTTTTTTTTTTTTTTTTTTTTTTCTTCATTTATCTTCTTGCCTTCCGACCAACTTCCAGAAGTCTGTGACTCTCAGTTAAATAAGTAACATCTAAACAAGTAGCCAATTTATCTCTTTAAAAGTTTGTGCTTGTTTCTGTTGGATTAATTTTCCTACTTACAATTAGAAATGTGGAGCTTGTGGAGTAATTTTTCGTATTTTTCTTCCATTTTTAGCTGTCCGTTTTGGGGACGATTATCTTCCAGGTTCATTGTACGAGTATTTCATAAGAATTATTGATACACTAGATTTGTTTCCATTAAGTTCCACTCACTGTAATAAAAGTAGGATCTTCATATACCTGGTAGACACAAAAGTTCACAACTGAAATTAAAATGCATATTTCCTGGTTTAAATTAGTTACAGTTTGATTGTCACGTGAGTGAGTCAAAGCACATCGAAGTAGATAAAACTGGCTTATGGCGGTTTCAGGTATCAGCTGGTAATCATATTACAATTTTAAGTTAAAAATAGCTTGTCTCAATTAATTTGCACAACATAATGTAGAGGCACAATAGCTCAGTGGTTAAGATCATATTTGTCTTAAGTTCGAATCCCTATTCCGTTAAAATCCTTAATACTCATATTGGAGGTTGTTAAATTTAATTTTAAGGAGATAGAATTTAACTAATAAAATGCAATACCAACTTATGTAATGTAATAATATGACAGTGGTTTGAAAAATTAGAATATTTATTCACTAATATGACATCAGTAGCTTTAGTGCTACTTTTATTGAAACCAAACAATCTATTAATATTTATCTCGTAAATTTCACCTTATATCAATGTTCAAAAATTTAAATTGTTTAAGGATTCCGAAAATCAGGGAAAAAATGTACGAATTTAAATTGTATAGAAATCGAAACATATTCGTCTTTAAAATTAATAACATTTTCAGTTGATAAATTTACCTCTATTCCCCTTAGATATTCTCATAAAAGTCAAAGAAAGCAGTTTTAAAAATATGATTTATAACCTTTTAAACACGGAGTGGTTGCTCTGAATTGATTTATATAAATTATTTATTTCTATAGACTTTAGATGAATTCAGATGTTGAACTTGAAGTTGTGTGATAAATTTGATTAGACTTATCTAAAAATAAACAACAACCCTAAATATAAGAAAATCACTTGTGTAACATAAAGGTAAGTAAAATGTAAAAATAGAGAATAAAACTGCTTTGCCAGAAATCATTTATCGTTTGGAAATTTTATAAGACGATTCTTTTACCCCAGAAAAGGATAAAGGAGCGGAGTGTGATCTATATGTGCTACAAAAGGTCCATAAGAAATAATAAATCAAAATGCATTGTAGATTTTCAAGAAAACGTTTTTTGCTTTAAAAATAAGAAATTTTCTAAGGGCATCTTCTTTTTTGAAATATAATGCAGTTAAAGAAGAGAAAATGCTCTCCTTTTTTTGTCAGTTGCTCAACGCATCTTTCTTTCGATTAACTATAGAAAGATGTGTTTTATTTTCTGAGCTATTACTTTTGTAAGAAATAATTCGCTTTCAGTTCTTTTATAATTTAAATACTTTGATTTAAATGATACATTCGAAGTACATTGATTCTTTTCATTTAATTTGATGAAAAACCTTTCGTGAATTATCTTAAGAATTCTTCATAAGAATTCATTTTATCTTTTACTTGCTTAGATTTATACAAATTTAAAGATATTCATAAAAGAAATGTGAATAAATTTAATTTTTCTTCGTTTTTTTATGTTACAGAAAATGATTCTCATTTTTTACCCTCTTCATTATTTGCATAAAATTCTTTGTATAAGAGAACAGTGGAAAAGAGGTAAAATATTCAGACAATAAAAATTAAATTAGAAAACATAGAAAAATTGTTAAGAATAAAAAATAATTCCTTTCACTACAAAATAATCAAAATGCCCTAGAATTCCGGAAAATTGATTTGTTTGAAATTAAACGGATTAAAACAAATTGCAATTATATTGTTACTTTCCTGTATCAGATACTGTTTCACATGACCTTTTACTGCTCAATTTTAATGTTCAAATAAGGAATTGCTTTTGAGAATTATGTAAGATGTTAGATAATTTCCAAAAAAAATCAATAGAAAGAGAAAAAGTGACATTTTTACAGAAAGTAAAGTACACAGATTAGAAAATTTTCTCCATAAATGTTCTATTTTAATGAACTATATTCTTATTTGTCGAGAGAATACGTATATTAAGAAGTATCTAGTGAGTAAGATACCAGGCATTCTAATTAGTTCTTGACCGTACATTTTGATATCGAGTTTCAGGTCGTTATTAGAAGGATATTTCCCTGATGTTATCAGTAATGACTCTCCTTTCAATTTACTTAAGGAATAGTAATTACAAGCATAAATATTATGAATGTTGTTGAAAATGTTCATTATGTGGGACAACAAAAATATTTCAACACACTTAATTAGTACTGACAAAATTCATTCTACAACTAGCAATAGTGTGTACTTATATTATATTATATTGCATGTATATGTATATATATATATATATTATTGTGATACTTATATTTGTATTTTTATTCGGGCCAGTTTTAAATAAAAATAATAATTTATTATAATCATATAGTAATTTATTGAGAATAAAAATGTTTTCAAAATGTCTGTTAAGAATTTAGAACCTTGATTTAAATTTATCTGTGGCTTAAATTGGAATATTATTTTATGACTGAATGAATTTTTAATTATAATTCTCTTATATTGCATTTTGAAATAATTTTAATTAGTACTCTACCTAAAAGCAAATAATTAATGTCTATAATGTTTTCAGAAATGTTTCATTACAGACCTTTATTAACTTTTAAGTAAAATTTCAATATTTGCAAAATGTACTTTCTCTTTATCAATATTACGTACAAACAATTGTCTATAAACCTCTTTCAGTTATTAAAACTGTTTCTTTAGAAAATAAGAATGAGCTCATAGCTTTAACTAATATTTCTCTAACATATTTCTATCTAACGTTATTATTAACATGACATAAATTAAGTACTTTAACAAAAATTAATTATCCATGCTCAGCGACAATGATTACCATCCTTGAAAAAGATGCCTTTATTTGTTGAAGAATAAAATCTCAGTATTTCGTTGGGAATACAGAATTACTAAGCTTCATTTATAATACAGATAATTTTTTTTCGTATTCATGGTTTCAAACTCCATACACATAAAGAAATTTTAGAAATAAGTGATTGAGGAACGAAGTTTTAATTAAGAGTTGTAGAACACAACGGGAGTTTAAAGGAAATAATTTATTCTTTACGCAATTTGAGGAAAGTAAAGTGATTGGGAAGACTTTTCTATTGTTAATTTTCAAATTGCTTCTGCACCCCTTAATTATTCTCGTAGGTTGAAATTTTACGCCGAACTAGAAAATTAATGTAATGGAGTAAGTGGCGGTGCATTTAATCCCAAATACAAGGTAAGTACTTTAAAGGCGCTTTAAGATAAGAAATTTATTCAAAAGGTGATGCGAGAGATTGTGTGTTGAGTTGGAATCTTTTTCGTAAAAAGTTTCAAACTCAAAAAATAACAAATAGTTGAACAATTCTGTTAAAATCAAAACAGAATCACTTCAAACTGTGAAAAAATTCTACACATAAAATATCTCTTTTCTTTTTTTCCCCTTTCTTCTTTCGTATGATTACTTAGTAATTAAGTATCTGTGAAACAAATCCAAAAGGATTCATAGTAGGCATGTATCGTTTTTTTTTCTTTTCATTCAGCTAGTTTCATGATTTTTTATAATTTCATTTTTAATTAACTAAATTCTAAATAAAGGTATTTCAAGTATTTTAGGATAATTAACGAATAACCAAGTAAACCAGGTTTTTAATAACATAAAACTACTTTAATTAACTGGGGATTAGAAGCTTATTGAATCACGTAATATATACTATTAATGGGCTCAAAGTGTAAGTATATAAATATTATATACGTAATAATAAATTAATAAGTACGTTCCACTGCGTTATCCTTATCTCAAAATAGAAAGGAAAGGGTCCAGACATCTTAAATCAATTTAAAATAATATTTAGTCAACATATATTAAATTTAGAAGTCGTTTAAATGTTTATTAACTAAAGATAAGGGATGGTAATGAAGTAATAGTATAATAAAATGAAATTGATTTCGTAGGCTATGTATTTATATGTGAAAATTAACTAATTTCTATAGATTTTCTTTATAGACAAATTCAGATTAATGTTTTGTATATTGCACTTGAAAACAGTTTTGGATATATCTATTTTATGTGTAATTTAAGAAGTTTAACAAAGTCGTTTCAAGCATTGCTGTGTAAAGTTACTAAAATTGTTTATTTCTCCCTCCTCCTTCCTTTTTTTCCATATAATTCAATACACTCTTTCAAATTATTTTACATTTTTTGTCATAAATAAAATAATAAAAATTGTACAAAAAGTATATACTTTACATACACAAATATTGAAAGTATATACTAACTTATTAATAGTTACTGAAATGCTAAAAATCACAACAGTCAAGTAGTTTATTATTGTTCCTTAATCTACCATTTTGAACCCCTATTTTGTTCCGATACATATACATTAAAAATCATCACTGTTTTGAGATAAGTTTCTTAAAACGTTTTCCTTTCAAGATAATACAAAGAAATGTGACGATTTTTAAAGGTAATATTTAATATAAATATATATTCCTAGATCTTAATACGCATTTTTAAATTTATTTGCATCTTTAAATTATGATTTTGATTTCTCTTAACTCATTTCATAAAAATATTTGTTACTTTTCTCAAAACAATAATCATTCTACTATATGTAAATTATTGATAATTGATGAAATATAATGACAAAAACACATGGCACTCTTTTCTAGTAACACTGTAATAAAATCAAAAATAATTATGTTTATTTCTTCAAATTTAAGAAATTTTATTGTAATAAAAAGTAAATTTCTGTAATTATATAATGACATCTGCAATGTGTTAAACATCTGTAATGCAATTTTTATTGCTGTGTTCCTATATTTTAAAGATATTAAGACCAACAGCTCTAATCAAAAAGGAAGTTTAAAAAAATCTTTATTCTGAAAGATACGAAGTACGTTTGGACACTAATGATTTTCAGATGTCTTATTTAACCTAATTTAGAAAGTGCCAAAAGCTGAGTGTTCGTGTTCACGTGACTACGTCCTTTACCACATTTCGTGACAAGATACTATTTCCTTTTGTATAATTCAATAACGTAGTTTTGCTGTAGATTAACAAGATTTTTTTTTCTTTATTTGAAGAACAGAAGCAAAAATTTGTAGATCTTACTCTGAATAACTTTCGTATTTCCTAGATATCCAGAAAATGCAGTACTATTCAAAAAAGATACTGAAGCTTTGCAACAATGTAAAAATAACTAATTGGATATATTCAAAGCTAGCGTTAAATCACTTAATTCCAAAAAAGAGAAAAAGATGACATTTCTTAAAAAATTCGTATATTTAATGAGAATTTTAACATGGGCAAATATTTTCTACCGTCATTTTTCTTAAACTTATTTTCAATATCTAATTCCTAATGAGTTTCATATAAGTAAGAAAATATATAGTGAGATATTTGAGAAAGAGCAAATTTACGTACATTTAATATTAAACCATTTGACAAATAATTTCCAAATATATGCTGTCGAACCATCATCTGTAATCATAAAAGAAGTTATGCATAAATAAATCAACTCTAATATGCCAAGCAGATATTTGCATTTAATGCCGCACGTAATTACCCATTCTTCAGTCCAAGAAATCTTTTTTCATCCTTTTTTGCTATTGTAAAAGTGTATAACAAAAACTAAAGTGTTTCCATGAATGTTTTAGTCTAAATTTAAATTTTATGGTAATTGCAAATTTGTTACTATTTTATAATCTTGTTTGTTTTAGAAGGAGTAAAAGTAAAAGAAAACTTTAAATATATTTTGAATGTTTCACATTTTATTAATACAGGAAGAATTCTTTTAAACTTGAAATTTATTTTTAATGTATGTTAGAATATAAAATTTTCTCAGCAAATCTATAACATTATATAAGAAAGAATATGTCTGTGCAGTAAGGAAAATATGTGTAAACTAAAAATGCAAATTTTCTTTGAATTTAACTCTTTAAAGAAAGTCATTTTCCTTGTACGAAACAATGTTCAATTCATCAAAACAGTTTAAATTTTTTACATAACACATAATGACATTTAAGAAGCGGACAATTATTTTATAGAGAATTCTGATGAAAAAAGAAATCCTCTTTTTTAGACAAAAAGTTATAAGACATCATTGTTTAAATAATACTGTCAATTTTAAATTATGAATTAAATTTACTAATGAAAAGTCCCATTCTACTTTAAAAAATTTCATTAAAATATTTCAGACATTTTTGTTGTACATCGTAACATATTTGAAAAATATATGTAAAAATACGAAAATATTAATTACTGTATTATACAATAATGACTATGTTTTTGTTGCTGAACTTTTTTGTTTATGCATAAATTTGTTTTAAAGAGTAAATAATTTTAATTTTAGATGTTTGAGTGTGAATAAAACATTTTTAAAAAGAAAATCAAAATTGCTTCATACATTATTTCATAAGTTCATGAAATTTTCCAAGACAAAACAATTTACCAATAGAAAGAATTTGTCATTTTATTTATTAGAGAAACTACTCCAATAAAAATGTACGTTCGGCATGATTTAGTATTATTAAAGATAATTACTAACCATACATTATATCACTATTATACATAGCTAAATAAAATGAAAAAAGAGAATTAACGTAAACTTTCACAAAACATAAACATGTTTAACAATTTATCACTTTTATATTTGTCACATTTATAGTACTAACATAAAACTGCTGCTTATTAAATAAGATAATTTGTAATAAATTTCTTAGATTTTTTTAAAATTCCTTAACAAGGGATCAGATTCTGGGATTTGATTATTAAAACTTCAAGATAAGATTTTCTGCCAATATATATTGCGAAATATTTATTCGGTAATATTACCTTACCCCCTATATATATTTTTTCTAACAGAACCTTCGTAAGATTCCTCATATGAAGAATGAGATGAAAAACATGAGACAAAATAAGAGGAATTTTTTGGGTATTGTTTCGAATTTGCTGTCTGGACTGTGAGAAGAAAAAAAATCAAAGAACACGTACATTCCTTCCCTCAAAACAATTTTGATCCATCCTCAAAGAAAGTAAAATGGTTTTGCTTTGTCCACAACAAAATTTATTTTAACAAGTTTCGGATCAAGAGATTTAACGGTTGGACCCTCGAATTTGTGGAAGCATACGTAAGAACACTACATAGAAATTCTTATTTTAGTGAGGATTTTATAAAATATTTCTGGCTAGAATCACAATACACACATAGTAAACATTTTATGTCATTAATCCCTTAAAATGAAACCACTTAGATTTCTTTCAAAGTATCATATTAGAACGAAATGTAGCCATAATCCACATTTTTTAAACACTTAAAAGTATTTTATTTACCTTACATTGCACTCTGGATTTTTAGACGCATAAGAAGCTTTAGTATTTATTTTCGAGTGTTATGTTCCAGTCTTAAGATTGTTTTCAAATCAAACATAAGTCTCCCATCCCTTAAGCTAGAATCGTTTTCTAAATTGCTGCTTCGCTGAAAAGCTTAAGAATGCCTTTAGAATGTAAGATTTACACTTTCTTTCCGGAGACAGCAATTAAACCTTTTAAATGCCTATGGATTTTATTAACACCTATTCTATCCAAGACCTATTTCAGGACAAGTATAACATGGCTCCAAGGTTTTAAAAAGGGCTCTCATTGCATCAAAACACTCGAAGGAGCATTTTTTTGAAAGCTTAAAAAGGATTTTACCCTTAACTCAAGTTTTCTTGTTCAAAATTTATTTCTTTTCTACTCGAAATATATATTTTTGAAGTTTTCTAGTTCTATTATAGATACGATCAAAAATCAATAAATGAACTTCTTTTAATGCTTCTATTGCGAAAAAAAAAGAACTTTCTCTATTTTAAGCTCCAAGTAGAACTTTCCTTAATCTATTTATTATCAGATTGTTACCATTTTTTCATGCTGAATTTACTTAGTTATTGCAACTAATAAAATGATTGCAAATAATGTAGATGCCATAGTTTTCTGTTTCAAAAGAGGCATTTCCTTTTATAATTAAAATATTTTTTAATGAATGATAATAATTTTCTCTTATTTATTTTTTTTTCTCTTAAATATGATGCTATTAAGTCTTTGCTTTGAGGAAATGGCTTTCCTACCTCATAGTAGTAAGAAGTACTTTTTGAAGTAGCGTTAAATAAAAGATATTATGGCTGTAATTTAAGAAGATTGTGAACAGTTTATTTTGAAAGTCTTGAAAGTCCATTTTTTTAAATAAGAGATCACATAATTTTTGATTAATTTAGGATATTATTTTTATTTATAGCTAGTTAATATTTAATATCTTAAAAATGTCAATGATTTCTTCTATTTAAAAATGGCCGATAAAAGAAATTGTGTAGCGATTGATTACGAAACTGGTTAAGTCCAATTTTTACATGCATAAGAATTATTATGTATTCCTATATTATTAGTGAAATGTGTAACTGTTAATCGAGGAATTTCATAATTTCCGCAACAATTAAGTTAATATGTATGTTTTGGACAAAACTACTTCTTTCAGGGTATTGCAGGAAAGAACTTCTTGATGTCTGAGACATTTACAAATTTTAACGACTCATGTCATTACTTACGGTTATATGTGTACTGGGCAAAATTGGAATTTACAAATGGCATTTATGGGGTTGCGAGTTCTACAGTTTTTTGGAAAATAACATCAAAGTAACTAATCATAAATTTTTACTCTCCAGGTATTCATATCTTCTAAATGATGGAGAATCCAGTGTTATAGATATGGCATTACTAAAAAAGAACTTCTTTACACACCAAAGGGTTTTTATGATGTTATAAAACATTGTACAAAAAATTATTTATTTATTATATGCAAAATGAAATAAAAGAATCTCACTTCAAGAAAGAAAGAGTCTACAAAACACAATTCTTAAATGGATAAGAAAAATATGCTATGAGAGAAAAGGTAAACTGGCTGAAAATATGTTGGATGAAGTTTTTCTAAAGTGTACCGTATAATATTTTAAATAAAACATCGATGGAGGACACAGAATCTTAGACGTTAGATTTATCACCTAGATGTCTGGGAAAAACCCCAAAATGGGAAAGAATCAGCCTGGCGTCTTTGTATAACGATGTCGGACTTATTACGTACGAAAATATACCTCCTGCACATCATGAATATTTCAAAACACTGCCACATAAAGAGCATAAATAAATAACAACATTGTATGTTAAGTGTTTTACCATATACAAATATAATTAATATAATTAACATTCAATATAAAAATATTATTTTTATTTTATTTCTTGTTATTATTTATAAACAAATTTTTATTGATATAAAATACATTTTAAGTGATATTTAATTTTTCATAACTGAAATTAAATGATTTTTACTATTTACTAATTTTGAAAAGGACGTTAATCCATTTACAGCCCGTAAATATATATTATTTGGTCTAAATTCGCCTAAAAAAAATTTATATAATCCAATAATATATTAATAATTTAGTAGAAATATTGCCAGACTTGACATGATTAATTTATATTTTTGAAATGACCAATATTCTAACATTTAATTTAATCGAAACAACAAAAAGGGACTTGCTCCATTTTCAAAATAACTGGTCGGTATGACGGAAACATTAACTATGAGAGAAATCTCATGTACCATGTTTGGAGATGTTTATATCAGCTTTGCGATTAAGCATTACCGATACGTGGTTTAATAGAATAAATGCTATTAAATAATCCAGTCATCAGTGTAAATGTCTTGATTTTTAAAAATGCTTTTTCCTTGATTTGCAAAGTAGTTGATAATGCTTCAACAGACTTTAGATTAATATAATCATTGACGAGCATGGTATAATTTCAAAGACTTTCTATTCAAATTTTATCTTTAAAGTAGTGATTGTGGAGAGTAGTGGTTTGTTTTTATGAGAATAGCGAAACATTTGTTACAAAATTACTCTGTATAAGAGAGGTAAACTCTTTAAAAAAAAGTAGAAAAACAAATTCATTATTTTTAGACATTTTTCCCTAAGTTTCTTGTTATTATTTATTTATTTCATTACTGTTATTATTTTTATTTTTTTAAACTAACCATTTAAAAAGTTCTTTCTGGTTTTCTAATTAGTATTGCAAAAAACGTTTCTTTCGAATAAATGTACTTTATTAGGTACTATAATTACTTTTATGTATTCTTTTATTTATTATTATTTTGAATTTGTAATTTTTGTTTCTTTTATTGAGATTTATTTAAACTGCCCTCCAATTTTTCCTTTATCTAATTAATTATTTGCACGTATTTATGTTTTCATTTATTTGATTTTGATTTTATTGTCATTACTTTTTAAAGGATTTTTTGTTATTTTAATTACTTCTTATTCTTTCTTTTTTTTTAATACTTCGGTGGTGAATTATTTTAGCCCTGTCATTTTTTGAGGGAAAGTGTTTGTCTTAGCAGCAGATGCAGATTGGTTGTCCTTGAGTGACTTGGGTGATTTGAACCCTTAATCATTACAACCGGAAAGACTGTTCTTCACAAAAACATTGACAACCAAGCTACAATTGATTTTCCAACGATTAGCTACAAAGAATTTAATTTCTATAGCCATTGTTGAGGAGAGCCACCGCATACTCCTCTTTCAATATAACCAAGAAGATACGAAGAGGAACTTTTTTTAACAGTATTTAGAGAAGGCTGTTTTTTGAGCCTTTATTGAGATAAATATTCATTCACTCTTTATTGTAGGGAGTTTCATTTTCGATATTTTCCATTTGACGTGATCGGTTGCCTTTAGTTTAGATTACAGGTCTGTTTAAAACGTGGGCCTTCGCCGGAATATCACTAGTGGTTATTTTATGTTTGGGAGACAGAGACAAATTTTTGCGTCGGCTGTACATGTAACCAGTAGTTCTAGGCTGTGCTGCCATCTAATGTTCAAATCCTGGGTCACCACTTCGGCGGCTAATTGTTCTCAGCTACTTTAGGGAAGTAGTTTTACTACCCCGCGGTGGATGAAGCTGGATTTGCTCTGAGTAACGGGGGCGATTTGAACCCTCAATCAGTTGGTCCGGAAAAACTCGTCCAGTCCTTGCTGTGTTCTTGACAACTGGGCTAAAAGGGATTCCCCAACTGGTATGTTACTAATTTTTCGTTTCTGTCACAGTTGTTGAAGAAAGCCACCATAATACCTTTGTTCACTCCATGTAATATCTATATTTTGCGTAGAATACATGCTTTTGATTTTCTGTCTAAATTTAAATATGAACTAGAGTATAGTTTACGTTGTAATTTTCTTTGTATTCCTTATGATGTACGAAGAAATTTTATTTCCACTAAGGAACAAAATGTCTTACGCATTTGAATATTGATGTTTAAGACTTTTCTGTGCATTCAGATTATTGAAATATTAGAAACACTTAATTAGTAATAATTAAAACTGCTTTTGCCCTCTGTGCTTAAATAACGTATATTCATATTGATGCATATCACATTATTTACATATTTTGTGATCTGTTATTAATTTTTTTTTTGTTTTGTTACTCAGTATACATTATATTTACTACCCTAAAGAATGTATAAATCTGACACTTTACATAACTACAATCTGAATAAAAAATAAATAAATAAACTCCTCAGCCTCACAAGATTATTCCAGAAAACAATATATTCAATTTTCTGGTTTAAATGTATATATTAAACATCTTTAATTAACAAACGTATGTAAATAAAATTAAATAATTTCTACAACTTTTCTCCAGGACAATATAAACAACGAGTTGATTATATTGGTAAAGATAATCGCGAGATATTCAAACTTCTATTCCAAGTTTTCCCCTTTAACTCTCTCGAAGAGATTTTCAGTTCATTCATTTTGCCACAAACCAAACTTCATTTACTCTGTATTTCATTTACTCACTCGTTTCTCATTCTTTTTTTTTTTTTTCAGTAAAGTAAACTTCAAATTCTCTTCAGGAATTTAAAATGTGTTTCATTATTTGTGTTTGTAGAACTATAATTGCTACAACTCTAATTAAAATTAGTAAAAAAAGCAACACCTAGAGCAACAATTTTCAACCGTTTGACTGTATTCCGAGACTGATTGACTTTGAAGATTTTGAAACACGAACAGAAAATGGAAGACAGACGAAGAATAAACATTTATTTAACAGCTTTAGAAATAATTCAAATTTGAACAAAGCCAGAAACTTGAAAATTACCTTTCGGGATAACTTAGAAAATTAATAGGTGGATTCGTAAATATTTTAAAATGGTTTCAACTTTAATGTTTAAAGAAGGTAACCGATGAAATTTTATTTAGCAAATGTGAACATAGTTATCGAATAATTAAGACCACTTTTTAAAGTGTATCATGCAATTTTAATTGGAAGTTAATAAACAAAAAGTGCAAATATTTACAGAAGAAATGGATTTTCATTATCATTTACAATATTTGTTTTTAGAAGACTTTGTTTTTAAAAATAGGTTTTTAATACTTCTCAGCTCTCTCATAGTTATATATTAAATAAAGAGAAAATACCATTTCCTGGGTCTAGATTACAAAGAGATAAATCTTCCTTCTCGTTTCATTAGAGGAAGCTTGTTTGAAGAAGTACAGCGCCATTTTCTCGAAACAAATATCAGTTTGCTCCTAGAGAAAAATTTCTTCTACTCAGTCTCGCAACGGCTTGAATCTTTCTTTTATATAATATTTTGTATTTTAAGAGAATATTTTAGCAATAAAAATTAATAATAAAGTAAAGTTCACTAAAAAATTAGATGCAAAAGCTTAGAATAAATGTATTAACTTATTAAAAAGTCTTAAATTTCTTTTGTTCTAAAAATAATGTAAATTAAGATATTTTCAATTCTTTTCATTAATGATAATACATTTTGAAGAACACGCTGTTTTTTTATTTTAGCATCATTTAATTGTTTTGGAAAAAATCGTATTTTTGGTGTATTAGAAATTGAAAAAACATCAAAAAATAATCTTTCTTACATATATTTAAAGATTATGCATGCAGTCCAGTTTATCCATTTGACTTAGCAATTTTTAACAATTAATAATTCTTGCTTTGTATCTTTATTCTGCTTGTAAAAGTGTGAACGATATATTTGATTATCTATAGCATTTGTTATTTTAAAATCAATGTTCAAATTTTTAACAATGCTTTAGATAGACTCTTACATTAATTTTTAAGTTTTCTGTTCCTTAAATATAGACTAACCTCCCTTAAAAACTGTTCTGGAGAGCCATTCTAGTGTTTAGTCAATTGTTTCTGGTTCTTTTCGTCAGAACTGATAATGGATCTGAATGACTTAATGTATAGCTTAAATATGCTCGTACAAAATTAATCTGGCTAGACTAATATAACACTTCTAGACGGAAAGTTAATCCCGATTAATCTATTATATCCTGTCTCCCTAGAATAGATTACTGAATATATAATTTATACATGTATGTAAATTTTAATGCTTCATAAAATATTAAACTACATTTATAAACATATTATATGTTTCATTCATAATATCACATGATTCGCATTATTCCAAAGTGAAATGAGTCACAATTTTGTCTCGTGTTTAGTTAAGACTTTCGATATCATTTTTTTGTTGTAATATTTCCTTAAAACAAAATTTTTGTTTATATATACATTTGTATACGAAGGAATTAGATACGCTTATCATAATATTCTGGAATTTGTTTCTCAAACAATAAAAAAAGTATTGAAATAATAAATGTGAATCATTCTTTCATTTGTTTTTTCAATCATTTAGCAAGCTTTATGTCCCACATTTAGCAGTATTTAGCAGCCTCTGTTCTACCTCAGTCTATAGATTTGTACTACCACTGATATGTATTTTCAATGTATCTTGAGTGACTTATAATGAACTTTATAAGCTCTTAAAGGTCAAATTTAAGAATTAGGGTAGATTTTATGATATTAAGTCATCTTTTATTAAGCAAGGAATCAAAAATGTTTTAAAAAATCACTCGCACAAGCAACTTTGATCGTTGACAACAGAATATAATTATTCCCATCAAATAAATTTATTTAAAACTAGATCTATGAATTCTTATAAATTTTACCTGTGAAATCATTACTTTGACTTCTACAATCATCAATTACTTTGACTTCAGCAAGAATTCTAATGCGATTGTGATTGTTTATTAATGTCGCTTTGAGAAGAAATACTAAGGCTATTTGAGACGGGAATTATAATTTTGAATTCTAATGCGACATTCAATGCTCAAGCAGATTTGTCTGAGTAGTATTTCTTATTAATAATATGAACAGTCTTGTATGTCGATCAGTCATTTTTTTCAATTCACTCAGTCAATGAAAATTATGTAAGTAATGGGTTCTAACCTCATCAAAACAAATCAGTTTATTGATAAGAAAAACGTGATATAACCTTGAACTTAATCTCTAAGAATATCCAGAATATTTTATTTTCCTTTGCTCATATTTATGAAATGATTAATGAAAATATCACAAGTATATAACAGGTTAATTTCATGATAGTTAATTTAATTAACGATAGAAATTTACAGGCAATTAATATTAATGTCAGTTCTAGCTAACCAGTTATTGTTAAAAAATAATGAAAGTGTAATATATATGTGTGTGTGTGTGTGTGTGTGTGTGTGTGTGGAGGGGAATGAGTAAGATTTCAACTGATGCTATACATTTTTTTCGGCTTTTCTGTGGGAGGAGTAAAGAA
>BMAW01013477.1:132481-148803 GCA_019974015.1 Nephila pilipes
TGTGTGTGTGTGTGTGTGTGTGTGTGTGTGTGTGTGTGTGTGTGTGATTGAAGAACATAAAAAATTCTTTACAGAAAAGCAGAAAAAAATGTATAGGATCAGTTGAAAACTTAATCATCCCCCTCTACACAAACACGCAAATCAATGAATCTATAAGCTCTTCTCCTTATTTCTAGGTTTACATTTTAATGTCCGATGAGAATAAAACAAATTTTTCCTGTCGCAAACATTTTCCGTTTGATTTGATTGCATGAACGGTGCCTAGATTCTTCAAGTCAAACAGTTCCCATCAGTGCATTCCTATAACTTCAGCTCAAGTAAATCTATCATCAAACAAATATGCCCACCCCCAACCATGTAAACACAGCCCTAATTTGTGGACCATGAACTTTGTCCGAGTGGACATCCGTAATTAATCTCCTGGAACCGTTACCCTGGTTCTCTGTGGATATGCTAATTTCAAAGTAATTGCTATTTCAACGCAGCGAGATCTTTCCGAGCGTCAATTTTAAAGATAAAATTGATGACAGAAGCTAAGCGCAATTCCAATCTTTTGACGATGAATGGAAATTATCAAAATCAATGCAAATGCTAAAGGACGATTGGGAAAGAGGTATGGGCTTGGAGTTTTATTTTTGCAGTAAAATTTGCTTGAGAAATTTTAAAATTTCATTTTTCTTTTTTTTTTTTTCTTTTCGTATTTTTACGTAAGATATACACTAAAGTAATTAGTATGATTAATCAGAGTAAAGGAGCGGTACTAGATCTCCTACAAATTAAAGGAATAATTCTATTTTAGAAAATAGAATTATTCCTTTATTAAATTATTATTTACACACAAACATTTTGTATACCATTCTTAATGTAAACTAACTACTCGTATAGCTAACTCTAAGTGAAAAAAAAACCATTGTAGTAATGGATTAATGTACTATTCAAAAAGTACTCTTAATATAGCTCTCTCTCATTCAGGTTAATTAAATATTTTTGAATAATTTATGTGTTGAAGAAATTTAAGAAATATTTATATATTTTTATCTTAAAATGAAACAGAACTTTGCTCCGTTACGGGTGCAAGTTAGAGGATTATTAATTTTTTCAATGGTAATGTAAAAGATGAGGTTATATTTAAATGCTCGGGAATAAAATTAGCATAAAGAATGTTAAGCATTTTACACATAATATAAAAATACATTAAAAATCATTCGCACTGTTTTTCATGAGGATTCAAAATAAAAATAAGAGAATTTAGCATTTTGAGGGGGAAAAAATTCTGATTTACGAAGAAGTTTAAAATACTAATCTACTTAAATTCCAAATTTTGTGAAACCTATATTCTGAACGTCGTCAGTAAAATTCTTATTCATAAAAATTTTTACTTATTTGTTTTACCTACCTAAAAAACAAAGATTTCTTATAATTATTACGGATGCTTAAATCCCTATGATGCTATTCATAGGGATTAAAAATTGTTTAATCCGAATGAATAACATCCAGAATACTATGATACTAAAACATTGATTTTAATGGACATGATTCAAAGCTTAAAAATTTTATCTCATTATTCCTAAGTATTTATCATCTTTGATATATAGTGAAAAATGAAAATTGTGTATCTCTTTCTGAAGATACACTTTTTTTCATATTTTATCACTCTTGTTATCGATCAATAAGAATTATAAAATATATTTATGTATTACTCAAAAGGTAACTTTATGTAAACTACGATGAAGTAATTTGCATAAAAAAAATTAAAACTTTTGAATCGATTTATAATCTCTCTTAAATTAAAGAGAGAAAAAATTTAAGGTTGCTATTTGTGTTATTTAAAATTATTCAAAAAATCATCGCTTTGAAAGTCAAATAGGTCTTGCTGAGAATAATTACAAGTTAACCAAGAACTAATTTTTATTGACGAGTATTAAAATTCATACATAAGATAATTAATCCAATTATAATTCATAATATACAACTAAGAGAGGCTTTTTTTTCTATTACTTCTCCATAATGAGCTTATCATTTTATTAAATTATTATATTAAACGGAACACAAATTTCTTATATTTCCTAATTGTTACAAAATAATTGGATTAAAATAATAAAACAGCCATCTTATGTAATTCTAGTTTCTTATTATTCATTAATAAGCAATAAAATGAGTAATGCAAGACTGCTTAAATTCTTCCCATTTTATTTATATTTAATTTTCTCGTATATATTGCCTAGTTCAAGTATTATAATAAATTAGCTATATAAATTATTCCTTTAAAATAAAATTTCATTAATATATAAGAATAACATAAGTTTCATTCAAATTTTCAACATCTGAATTAGAATCCAATATCACAATTATTTTTTTCACTGAATAAAAATAAGCCCGAATTCAAATTATTGCACAATAAAAATCAGTCTAAAGTTATAAATGATATTAATTTGGGTTTTTGAAAATTAAATTTAAAGATTTGACATAATTCAGTATTAAATTCAACGCGAATTAAATAACTAGCATTGCTTAAGGTAAAATAAAGTTGCTCTATAAGAGCATATTTCTACAATTCTAGAATCTATTTCTAAGAAACATCAAGTGTATAAATGTATTCTTCTATGATCCTAGTTTTATTAAATTCCTGAAATGACCAATATAAAAAATTTTACAGTAATGAAGAGGTACAGTGCTTTTAGCAAACATAATAGCATACCATATGTTATTCCCTTCGAGAAATACATCCTATAAAATTTTTCACTTATGAACTTTTAAAAGGAAATCTTATCTTTAAAGAATATTAAATCTAAATGAACTTCAAAATATAAAATGCAATACCTTCAGTGTAGGTATACAGCAAATTGAAAAATATGTGATTATAAAACTACCGTAATTCTATTTTGCATCTTTGTACTACAATTTTGGAGAACTAATAATTAACATAAACTGACTGAATTATTTTTAAAAATCCCTTACAATCAACTATCATTTTTTATATTTATTGATATTCTTTTCTCTAATTTTTAACAACGTTGCAACATTCAACATGCTACACATTTAACAACATAAACGTGTTCACTATTGAAATAACGCTTTACGTTTTTAGTTCTTGTTTTGTTTTCATCCTTTTTTATTGTGTCTCAGTTACGGCTTGCTTTTTCCTCTAAACTACGAGCATCAAGTTTCTCATAGATTCCTATATCGCGTCACGTCCTCGGTATGATTGAAGCAAACAAACGTGACAAATTTTAGATAATTCCAAAGTGCTAGAAAAACAACTTACGCCATCGATTTTTATGGTAAAACGCATTAAGACGACCACAATGACTACTTTTTCAGGAACCGAGAATTGGTTGCCTTTCTTAACTAGTGAATTTCAGGTGCGTGTAATGGACGCAATTCACTTATTACGGACCATCATGGCAGTTTGGCTGATGTCCATACGCCTAATGAAAAGTTATTTTTGCTCTTGATTGATGCCAGAGATTGTACTCGTATTTATACGTTGTACTTTCCTTTCAAGTAATATTTAAATCCAGAGGATTTCCAAAAAAGAATTATGTCGCTTTCACTCGAGTGACTTTTAAATTTTTCTGCGTTCCTATTCTCAATAAACACAAAAAAAAATTAAATTTACGTTACAAGCTTTTAATTTTTTTATTCCACAATTATTGAAAATTATTGTCAAATTTTTTTGCGTATGTTTATGTAAATGGAGAAAAACAAATGGATACTTTATTTCTGTAAAATATTGACTGTTGTATTTAATATTGAAACGTCTGACTTGGTTAGGAAAATCTGTCATTAGGATAAGAAAAGGGATCTGATATTGGGATATGCTCAGGGATTTGAGATTAAACTAAATGGCTAATCACTGGAAAACATGGTGGCCAATGTAGTCTTGGGGCCCTGGTTTTTAATCTATGGCTGACGACGTTGTTTCAGACGAGTCGTGGGATAGAGTCCTTATTCCAACAAAGATTGATTATGTGAATGTGAAAGTTAGGAGAGTGGAATATCAGTTCTAATATTACCCTCATCACTTGACTGAGATTCAAAATTATGAGGTCTGTTTCCGTATTGTTTCTAAATGTGACATTATTAAGCAATCAATCAATCAAAACAAACCTGGAAAAATATGTAAAAGGAAAGTATGTATTTCTGAAAAATCCATGTTTCAGTAACTCAACGATTAAATAAAACGCGAATAAAATCCCAGTTGTAAAAGATATAATCTCAAATAGTTAAATTCTATTTCTGTATCCCCTCAGGGAGTCCAATTTTTTTAGATGAATTCGAGAATCACTCTTCTAAGAGGCCCCAGTAATCTTTTCATACCCTCCTCCTCTTTCCTCTTTTTTCTTTCGTAATTGTGTCTGTTTACTGATTTCTTACGTACTATTTACGCAATGCTTTCACTAATATAGTGTGGTTTTGTATTTCCATTTCAGTATTTTATCAAAATAAAAATGAAAAAAAAAAACAAGTTAGATTTCAAAAATTTACAAAAGAAAGCTTGCGATGTACCATTTAACAATCTAATAGGCTGCCTGCGTATCAATACTGATCTCTTGCATGTCTAGCTCTGACCCTAAGGGTTCTCTAGTACCTCTGTGTAGCCTTTTTCGAAAAGAATACAATTTGGGTAGGAAAACTAACGATGTTCGTTAGGGAATAATTTGAGATAGAGAAGTTACGTGGAAAGTCAGTGTTAGTTTTAAAATGCAATTTCCTGAAAACGTCTCAAAAGTTGAATCCCTTGGTTACGTTTGGTTGAGTGGCGAGGAATCCGGCCATATCGAAAAAGCCTCCCCCTTTATTTCGACCTAGGACTGTACACCAGTTGACTATTATGGCAAATTCCTCGTTGCTCAGAACACGAAGACTACCGGTGGATTCCCATCGGCGGGTTAGAACAATCTGAAATGATAGAGCTCAGCGGGGACTCCAATAGGAGTGGAAGGAATCAGTGTTAAAAAAACAATATATGAAGAAAGAAATTCTGATCTAGTTTTTGAGGTGAAAACCTCCTCATGAGCATAACAATTTCCCTTCGTAGAGTGACATGTGGATATATCTTCTTTGGGCTTTGATTGGAGCCTAGTAACGTCACAAAATAGTAGAAATTTTAATGAAAAATAAGAATATCTGAAAATGCATTTATTTTTTGATTTTTTATCATTGAAAATTGGAAATTTCAATATCAAACGCATCTGCAGTTCTAAACCATAAAACAATTAAAGAAAAGGTCCGAGAAGTAAAAAGTGTTAAAAAGAGAAACATAGATGGTATTCTAATAGAAGTGGCATCTGCTCCACTAGCCTAAAGCAATTTATCAATAAAAACAATAGGTGGTAAAGAAACTTTTGTTAAGTTAATGTTTAAGTCATCCCAGTATTAAGAAGTTCCATCAGGCGGTATCGCTTTCCATTTGTGCAGTCTTATGGCCTGGGCCACTGATTACAAGCTAATGACCTGGCCGAATTCTGGGCCCCCCCCCCAGGTGGGGGCACATATAAATTTGGTGCACATTTTTGGCGGCGAAGGAATCTATGACCAGCTAGCTTAACCGCTCGCAGTCAAACATACTAACCACTACACCACAGCGGCCACATAAGACTTTTATAACCTCTTTCCCCTCCTTATTTTTTTAAATTCTTTAAGTTGTTTAATTTCAGAAACCGATATCGTTTGCGATTCTGAAAGTTATATAAAATAAACCGTTAAAATCCAAAACGTTTGCAACGTCCGTCGGATAATTATGTACTGTGATGGCCATCAATACCAACCAAATATCTAATACTCACGTTCAATAGCCAAAAGCTTTCAAATTCCAATAAAATTACATATGCTAATTGTCCAATCTGTTCATAGAACCCCAATTCTTGCACCGTTATAAATGCCAAAGGCTTGAACATTCTATTCAGTCTGGATTTGGTCAAGTAATCTGTTCCCAATGTTCGGCCACCGGATATAAAAGCAAATTATGAATTTCAGAGAGAACCCAGGATTGCACAAACTGCCTATTCTCAAAAATACTTTAGGCGGATTACAGAAAAAGAAATTCAAGTAATTACAATAAATCATAACCTTTCGTTCCCTGAGGCGAGAAAAATTATAAATGTATGTGCCACCTCCCCACAGTTGATTTATCTTATGGATCTGTTATTAAGAATACCCTTACAGCACAACGTATCAACTAGTCTGCAACCATAAAAACAAAATATATAGAATATAAAAAATATAAACACTAACTACAACAGTTGAGAAAGAAGCTACCAGTTGTGTACAATTTCACAGAACATAACTTCTATAATCCCACCTGTTGTTTTTAACAGGTCCACCACTCACCAAAATTCTACCCTTCCCTTCAAAAGACACCAATACAAATCGTACACAAATAATAAATCCAAACACTCAAATCAATTCCATCAGCTAATCCACCTTCTAAGAATATGGGTAAATTCGGTTCTAAAACTCAAGCTATACAGAAGCAAAATAATTCAACGAAACTACGCATCGTTAGGAATAATTCTGCAGCTCAAACAAGAAAAGACTTTCTGATGTATCTAAAAATCAAAATAATTGATGTAAAAGCATAATTTGATGATAAAATAAAAATTTACGTATTGGACGAAGGCAATATGTCGATAGATGATGAAGATTCTGAATCATTTCTGAAACAGAAGGACTTTCTTTCCTTCTTTTTTTTCCATGGTACCTTTGATTTCATAGAATAGTAGATGATATAAGAATAAAATTGCAGAATTAAAGGATATATCATAAACAAATGTATTCCAATTGTAGTTGCCCTCCAAGAAACATATTTAACGATAACGAGCTTACCAATACCTATCCTTATAGCATATTCAGAAAATATTGTATTACTCAAAAGGCGAGTGGGAATTTCTCTTTGCTGACACCTCACGCTTTCCCGGTCTATTTATAAATTATTCTTCAAATCGTTGTAGTCAGGATTCATAACCAAAAATTACAGCCTGTACTTTATACCCGCCTCCAAACACCCGCATTGACATCAAACTTATCAACAGCTTCATCAATTGACTTTCTTGTGCATTTAATTTTTCACGGTAAATTAAATGGCCACAGAACACTTTGGAGAAACAGAAAAATAAATAAAGAGGAGCATAAATAAAAGAAATCATTTTAGAAAATAACCTGTGCCACTTAAACAATAACCTGCTAAATTAACTTCCCTTCAACCACAAGGAGATTTCACTCAACAGATCTGGCAGTTTGTCCTCCTTCCATTTTACCTTTTTAGACTTTTAAAACAGATTCTTATTAAAATAATAGTAACAATAATCCAATTATATTGAATTGGACAAATCTCATCCAACAAAACTCCGCATACTGCAATAGATATAATTATGAAACAGCTTACCAGCTAACTTTTTCATCCCTTGTTAATATATCCGGGGAAATAATAAATTATCATAATATTAATAAGGCTACAGAGGGGACATAAGAAACATATGAATAGAAAGCACAAATGCATCGATTAAAACAGCTTCTAACAAACTAATAAAACAATTGAAACCATGGAGGAATGACAACTGCAGGGACGCTTATAAAAACCAGAGTTCATTTAATATTTTAGAAAGTATACTACCCTCAAGAATCTTATTTCATACGGGATACACAAAACCATCTTTAGAAAAATATTACGAAGAAGCCAAAAATAATCCTAGACGAAATACATAGAAAATAGTAACAGAAGCAGTTTTAGAAAACAAAGACAAACGTGTTTATGGTGTTTACACAGATAGACAAATTCCAATTTTAGAACACAATAACCAGACTATGTCATTTTTGAAGGGTATAGTTAATACATTAGCCTTGTGCATTTCTCATTCTTCCAGTTCAAGTAACTATTCTGAAGTTTTGAAAAAAAGTTGCAGCTGAAAAGAAAAAAATTAATTTTACCACGCGACAAAATTTCACATATAATAATGTTTTTACTTTTCATGATCTAAAAAATGATCTTTCTCATATAAGTAAATCATCTCCAGAAACGATAATATCACATATAATCTTATTCAGTATTTACCACAAAATTCATTATAAAAACTTTTAACAGAAAAATCTAGAGAGAGAATATATTTCCCCATTCTCTTCTGAAAACATGCTTTTATTATATCGATTTTAAATTTTCGTAAAACTCCAACATATCCCACAAATTACCAACCTATAGCTGTCATGAGTTGCTTGTGTAAAGTTCTTTAAGGAAAGCTTTACCTGTTTCATCATATTTTTCTAATTTTTTAAAAAATTGTATGAAAGCGTGACTTATTCAAAATACCGAGGAATACTTCAAAATTAGCTATAATAAAACTTAATGTTAAAGAGCTTTAAGTAATTATATATTTGTTTTATTATTATTATTATTACGTTAATTATGTTTGTGGGTGTCAAACAAATGTTACGTTTTGAAAACACTGTCTCATAATTCAGAAAAGACGCGAGCTGATATAAGTTTTAAATTCGAAAAATACGGAAAGTATAACTGTTACAATATTTCTACAAATGTGAAATATTTTGCTTCAATAAATATGTGAATGCAACTTATTTCATCCTTAGGAGCTTTCTTGTATAAATTAACACCTCTAAATGTGTGAAATATTTATATCATCAGTTAAATTTGAAAAACTGTCAAATATTAACTTAAAATATTTGATAAGACAAAGACACACAGAGAGAAAAACATTTACGGTAAATGTTATATGAGATATAACACATTACTTTACTACCTAGTTATGTTATGATATAATATTTGATGATTTTAATAAATAGCTAGTGATATGATGCGAATAAATTTATATTTTGTTAAGCATATTCATTTTCACGACATCGTAAATTTTTGGAGAAATGACTTTTTAAAAATTTTAGTGAAGAAGTCTGAGAAAAAAAACTTTTAACCTGGAGAATTTTTTAGCTAAATAAATTTAAGCAGCTGAATATTGTTTCAAGGGCTTCATTATAATTTTTTCATGTATTTATTTACTTACTTTGCTTCACAGGTATGTATTGTATTGCAGAAATGTATAAATTAGATAACATATTATTATGTATTGTAAAAACATTCTGGAAATTACCAAACTTTCAGTAGTTTAAAGTTAAGATTTAAAAAAAATCTCAAAAGCTTTAAATACAAGATTTTTAGAGTTATTTTAAGCGTGCTTTATTATCAATAACAATTATCACATATATCATTTTATCTGTTGAGGATATATTAAAAGCTGATAGAAACAAAATTCAAAATATATTTTAGCATACAAATTTATGCTTCTTGTATCTACAACTCAAAAATTAAAACGTTATCAGTTTAAAATTGTTCAGCCAATGCTGTTCATGCTATATTTAAAATAGCTCAGGTATAAAACTCAGTACAAATATATATATTTTTTAACTATCTCATATTAATGCTTTACATATATTTAATATATATTTTGTAATTACTTAATCTTGCTTAAGATTGATCAGGATATATTTTAAGAAAGAAAATTATTTCAACCACATTTATATTGGGTAATTATACAAATACTACATATATAAATATTTCATTATATATAAATGTATATAATATATAAGTTTTGCATAAAATTAATCAAACATAATTAATTAATGACACATTTTATTTTTAATTATACTTAACAATACAAAATTATTCCATCAATAATCTTTATCAACCAGAAAATATAACTTCTACTTGGAAAAAGAAATAACTCGTTATTATTTGATACTCAAGGTATCTTATTTATAATCAAAAACAAGTTTAGATAGCTTCCAGTTTTTTTTTCAACGATTGAAATATATTTACCACATGCTTATCAAATTTTATTTGAGTAAAATGCTGCGAGCAAAGCAGAAAACTTTTTTGATGCGCTTTATTCAAAAAGCCACCGGATGTCAATATCTTCCTTATGCTTGAAAGAGAGTATAATAATTGTTTATTGTATGAAAAAAATAGTACAATATTTATGATCTTTCATTTTGGAGAGGAAAAGAAAAGATGACAACCCAGCCGAGCAGAATAATTTATTACAGAAATATCATTTACTATTGAACGGTATTTCATCATATCTCAGACAAAAAAGTTACACACCATATCTAACTTCATTCGTAAGTTTCACTTGCGTTTCGGAATTTTATTCATTTCCCTTCAGATGAAATGAAATTTAAAACATTTTATTCCTTTTTTTTTTTTTTATTCTTGTCAATGCAAAGTTATAATACAACTGTCAGTTGCATGACTGCGATTAGTTTACAATAGCTTCAAGCAAAAAAAAAAGGCTTTGAGAAAATTTTTCAGCTGATCTTATGAATAATAGTTTTGTGTAAGTTAAATCATGAAATTTCGCGTTTTTAGATGAATAATAGGTAATGAGTAAAAAGGAAACCTTTTTAATTGATATGAAGTATTTTAATACGCATATCTCTAATAAATTATGAATAAATTTTATTAAAAATGTGCACATTGAGAAAACGGTGGAATTGAAAATAAATGTTTTGAAAAAGCAAAATCAAAGCATCTTATGTTTAAATATAGCATAATTGTTAACATTAATTTTGAATAACTAGGAAAATAATTTTGTTAAGTAATGTTACAAATTTTAATTGCACATTATGTGTACTTCTTTTATATTAGTCATTTTAGCAGATTGAATCATTATGTTTAAATGTATTTTTAGTTTTTTATTAAAACACATATTTAAATAATTTCTACTAATTAATTTTCTTGGATTTTCCAAAGCCAAGTAATGTGTTTGTGAAAATTCAATTAGGAATGTTATAAAATTAGATTTTCGGAATTAAAAATTTCTGTTTCTAGTCTTTACAGTTATAATATAACTAAATTAATAACTTAAGTTTAAAATGTAACTGAATTATATTTTAAAACTATTTTCTAATAATTACTGTTCACTTATTGCAATTAAGCAATACAGAGAGTAGCTTAGCGCTAAGCCGAGTTAAGTAATTTCATTCATATATTTTTCTTTTCTCGGAAACCTTTGTGATCAAACCTTCCCAAATAACCATGCAGAAATATATCAAAAAATAAATTTTCAAAATAAACATAATTAAATGTAAACAGCATTAATGCATAACTAAGTTTAGATAAAAAAAAATACTTCAAGAAAACCGCGTGCAATATGTAAAATTAGAAATTTAATATCAATTAACTCAGTTTTCACTTTTTATAATGAAAAATTAAATATAATTCTTTTGAAATATTAAATTGTATGATACTACTTATCTCGTTATGTCAAAAGAACGTAAGAGGAAAACAATGGATTCAAAAAATTCTTTTGACATACTGAAAACAAATTGTGGAGGTTTTATTTTATTTAATAAACTAGAAAACAGCTTCAGCTCCTATTAGAAGGAAAAATTTATGGAACTTAGCTGCATGAATGGTCAAAATAATTACACTCGTTTAATATATATGAAAAGTTTTCTTGTCATTCTTGTTAAACAAAACGTGATTACACTTTATGTACAAATTTATGCATTTATTTTTGTAAATATTTCGTAAAAGCTATTATATTATTCTAAGAAACTTGTTATATTTTATTAAAGAGGGATTTTTAGAGAGAAGAGCTAATTTTTAAAGACTAACAAGTTTCTCCACTTCAACAATATTTTATGAATTTATTCGTTTAGTAACATGGCTACGTTATGTTTTTACTTCTCTTTCTTTATGTAATATTCATTACGAATTTGTTAAAGAGTTTTGGGCGCCTTCAGGAGGATAGTTATTTGAATAAAGTTTTAAAACAGTTTAAAAAGTTACAAACTAGTTAAAATAATTTGTTCGGTTTATGTGATTTGTGCTACAGATATATATTCTTTCGAATTCTGAAACAAATCTGTGAATACTAAAACTAGTAACAATTCCAATAAAAGCTTCTCAATAGTGTTATAAATGTATAGTTTTTTATTATAACTTGATAATTTGATTTGATTTGAAATTAACGGTAAGGCTTTCTAATAAATATATTTTATGGCCCAAAATCAAACTTGAACGACTATGTTAACGTTTCTCAGACTAAAATACGGGTACCTCTAGGGGTATATGAATTCCTTTTAATTTACGATAGTCTCTGCAAAGAAATGGTAAGATTATATATACACGCTGTCAGCTGTCACTCTTAAGTACCATTCTTGAAAGAAACACACTATTCTAAAGACAAATTAAACTTTAAACCTTGATCAAGTGATAAGGCTCGTAGATATGTGGAATAAAATTGGTTCTCTATTTCTTTTCTTCTCCGTTTAATCCGATATATAGTACAAAAGCTGTTACAAATAATGCAGATAAAAATAAAAATTTCAAATAAAACAGTAAATCAAAGTCATACTTATATTTCAGCAACGAAAATTCTAATTCAAATCCTTAATAAACTACAGACACGTTACATAAACACATTAATAAAAAGTATAAACAGCCTATTAATACTATCATAAAAAGAAAGAGCCTTCTCATAAAAAGATTAAACTTAACAAATCAATCTTTCCAAAGATGTTATAACAGCGAAGTGGTTGACACAATCGCATAAAAATGTTAACGTACGCCTCCACAAAAGGCAAATGAAACGTTAAGTCTTAATTAAGTGGTACATAGAGAAAAAAATTGAAAAACCATGGACCTAAATGATTTCTCACAAATTTCTTGTGAATACTAAAGATGTCTTATACAAAATAAGATAGATTACGAATAATTAAAACTGTTTTAAATCTTAAGAAACCAAATGTTTCAATGATTGCTTAAATGATTCTGTTGAAGTTAGGCAAAATTTATTTTTATTAAAGGAAATTACTGTAAATTAAGGAATAAATTTCTATCACATGTGCATCCATCTCTTTGCCTTTTAAAATAATTTTAAATAAATCTCTGATAATGTATTTACAAATAACTCTAAAAAATAGTCGTAGATAATACATAGGTTGTGTGCAACGAATTATTAAATTTCCCAATATATTGATTTAAAATTCTGAATGTTTACTTTATAAAATTTTAGATTTTAAATTTCAGATGATTAAATTATAAAGCTACCTCAATAAATAAAGTAAAAATCAAATTATAAATATTAAATTAAGCGAACCAAAGTTAAATAACTAAAGAATGAGATTGTTATACTTTTCAAATGGAGTCAAATAGCGTAAGAGACACAAAGGAATCTTAAACAATGAAGGAATCCTGCCACAGGTAATGTCCGTACCTTTTAACAACTCCGTTCAATACTGTACAAAAGATACAGCGTTGCTTAGCTTCTTTTCCCGCTTTGGTGTGAATGGTCTGTTTTTCCGATGTGTAAGTTTTCTTTCCAAATACACGAGTGCATATAATCGAAACTCATTTATCATTCACACATCATTTACTACGGGGTTCCGACGTCTCAAGAGTTTTTTTCTTTTTATATTTTTATTTTGACATTATCTGAAAACAGAGGACAAAATAAAAGCTGATTCAAAACAGCTTCTCAATCAGTTAAAAAAATGTCGCTTGATAAATGATGTTCTTCTTACCGATTTCTTTTAGCTCAGCGGCGTGCTGAATTTGTGAGAGAGGAAGTGGGAACCCCACAAGGTCAGCGAAATTCGACGTCTTTCAAAACCATTCGGCACCCTCATCTCGTACGGATAGCTCATCTGTCTTATCGTTAAGTTTTATCTGAATGTGAAAATATAACTAAAAAATATCGAATGCATTTTGCTAAAAGGAATAGAGATCTTATAATGGAAAACAAACGCATCTAAAATGGTTTTTTGCTCTTAGAATGTGGCGATCTATCTTGAATGAAATATTTATCTTATAATATAAGTTACATCACACACACACAAAACAATGTAACAAATAGATTTTTATTCGAAATTTAATCTAACAGGTATCTTTGTTTTCTAATCGGTTTTAAGAATTTGAATTTTTTGTATTGTAAGTATTAATTTTAAGATTATATTTCTCACGAATGCTACATAAATTAATTGATATGAAATAAATAGAGCTTGACATTTAGTAACACATAAGCTAAACAGCTTTAAAGAAAACAAGATGTGTCGCAATGAATGAAAAGCAATGTAGAAAATAATTAAATGTTTTCTTTCTTTTAATTGTTTTTTTTAAATGTGCTTCATATCATTTCAATCACCTTCAAATCAAATAGAATAGTGTTATTTTTAGAATACATAATAGCACCTGACTGTATTTTGATCATAATTACATCTATTGAAATTTAAGGAAATGTTTTATCTAATATCGTTTTAGCTATGAAAAGCAATTGAAACTATAAAAAATATAAACATAAAATTATATTAATGTTTAATTCATACACACAAACAAATGTTAAAGTATTTTCTTAAGCCACATACTTAAACTACCACACTTCCCATGCGAATTTCATGTGTATCATTCGATAACATGTTTATGCTTAATAAGTTTTCTTCATGGTCCATTGTACAAAAAACCTAATTGATGCTTTTTGCAGTCAAATATTGTTAAAATTTTGCTCGAAGCTAAGTAAACAGTATTACTTATGAAATATAGAAAACGATAATGAATCAGTCATTGTAAAAAAATTATTTAAATGTATAATAATAACTACCGCAGTTTAATGAAACTATTGGAGATATAGTGTATTTTAATTAAAAGTAGAATAATTTCACTTCTGTGTTCAGTAATAAAAGTTTTCTAACAAAAAAAAGTTTCAAAGCACTGATATTTTTGTAAGTAGTTTTTAACTACATCTAAAATTCGTAGATTTCAAAAGTAAGAGTTATATACTCGTATACATTTCAAGCAGTAATTCACTATTTAAACTTATGAAGAATAAATTCAAATGTTTTGAAGTACAATTTAAAATATTTATATTAACAATATTTAAGACATGTCCCTTTTCTTCCATATTCATCATCCATATTATTAATATTTTCAAGATCTAGTATTCCACGCACAATACAAGTCATGTGAACATGAAATTCGAGTTCACTATTCATTTGAAAAGCCAATATTCACCACAACATTTAGACATTTAACAGCTGTTAGACCACGTCTGCTTTAAATGATGATTACGTGGGGAAACGTACAGCTCTTGACATACCATTCGTCCCCCAAAATTCATTATTACCACCTTCAAACTATTCACGTTCCCTATTGTTTATCTGATGTTAATGTGTTTCGAGTAGCAATTATACATATCTGAACATAATTTACCATTATAACATATTCGTACTTTACTCTCAGAATAGCTTTCGAATATAAGTGGACAGAGTTTACTATTACATTCGTTTGAGTTTATGGAAACGAACGCCAGTTTATCACAGGGATCGCTTCTCAGTTTTCACGCTGCGTATATTAGAAATTTCTCAGTTCCTTACACGTGTTATTTAATTATATAAAAGTATTTGTACAAAAGTCTTCCAAAAAAATATTTTTATTCGGTTGATTCAATATATTTCACTCATAAACATCCAGCACGAACGACGCACTCCCGGTATACACTAGTGATTATTCTCTATTCTCGATTCTCTTCTTGTCAACCATTTTTTTTTCGAATCTATAGATCACAGTTACACTTTGGCGCAGCATAGCCACATATGATTCTTTTGCCATTCACACATTTACATAATCACCAGCGCAATGACCAATAATCTATATTTCTTTAAATATTTTAATGAAAATATGAATGTACTTTTAATAATGAAAAATAACTCCAAAATTCCCTACTACATTTCATATTTAAAAACAAATATAGTAAAGTATCAAACTCATGATACAACAGCAATTGACGAGTTGCACCATTTTGTTCCATAACTTTATTCAAAACAATTATTCATCTCTTTAAGTACACTTTAAAATCATCATGTTTACATCCACATTTGAGAATTTTAATTTTACTTAAAGCTTCACTGAATCTCATAAGTATTAGAGAGATCTATATGGAAAAATACATCTTCTCTTTGCATTGCTCTCGTGATTAGAAATTCCAATTATTAGGCTTTAGATCTAAGATTAAAATATTATACGCAACATTAAGTTACACGCATTTCCTTCCTTTGCCCAGGTATCCTTCCTGTCAAAAACCACTCATTGTTAACCCATTTTATTTGTGTGTATGTGTGTGATATTTTGTCTAGTGCTTCATAACCACATTTCTGTCTTTTTTAATTCATCGCTCTTAAGCTCTTTTTCTTTGACAGAAGAAAAGCCAGCATCACCGAAGTTATTTACCTTTTTACATAAAATTGTTTTTTTATACCAGGCCTGTCCAACCCAAAAGACTTTGTGAACTGCTTTGAAAACGTATTTTTTTTCTGGTGGG
>BMAW01013477.1:155840-229276 GCA_019974015.1 Nephila pilipes
AAAAAACTATCCTGCACTTATAACATAACACTAAAACTCAATTATTAGCTTGCAGAAGACATCTTTCAGTCAGTCTGTCTGGATCCATACGCTTCTGTGCTGATTATGTTAGGTTTCCCGCTGACAGCTCATTCGTGAGATCCACGTATTGCCTACCCTCTCGGCTGCTAGCAATACTCATCTAGAGCTCTCCAGTAGATTTGCTGGTTAACTATATAAAGTGCATTGCCCGCTCACGCAAGACTCCTCTCTTCTTCATTAAAATGAGTTCAACTTTGTTATTGTTCCTGAATAATGTTTTAAAAGAAAAATTGAGAAGAAAGAAAAAAGAGAAGTTGAGTCAATGTACTGAAATATTCCCTTTGTAATGGAATATGACAAGAACAGCTTATAGTGGAATGTTGTTTGGTACATTCATGATCATTTTATCATTTTACATCGTTTATTATAAATTATTATGTAATTTATCAAACATTTTACCTTAATGTGTGGAGAATTTTAAACGAGTGTTTTTGGAGCAGTTTAGCCAGACTTGGATCTAAATCCTACTGTCATACATTCACACCCGTATTGCAGCACTAAGAGCAGAATGGAGGGATTGATAAGTGAATTATGGTCATTCATTCATATTCTTTTCAAAGTATGAGGTAATATTTAATGCGACTAAACTTTAGCTACTTACCTCAGTTTACACAAATTTCGTTACTTAAATACTAAGTAAATTTTGAGAACAATTTTCAAAATCATTTGTAAAAGATCCTTTAATTTTGTTCATTTGTAAAATGAAGTGCAATAATCTGTATCAAACTCTAAGCGATTACATGATTAGAGAAAACGTTTTTAGAAATATAATTGATTTTTTAAAATCTATCTCTGCATATACTTTTTTGCATCTTTTAATTAATCTATGTTAATAGGAATGTTTTTTAAGTAAGTTGTAAATCCTTTTTACAATATGTTTCAATATATGATCAATAATATGCGATAAATTCCTTAATTATCAATGGAGTAGTTATAAAATTTTAATATTTTTCAAGATTGAACCATTAAAGTTCAGTCTCAGTATTCAATGTTAAGTCCTATTAATTGAACTTCATGTTATTTTAATTTCATTATCTGTTATGATTTATTCTTGCTCTGTTATTGAATCTTTACTAAATTTTTAAATTTAACAAACATTTAAATGAATGTTTATTTTCTTTTATAGTATATTTGCCCATTGATTCACCAATAATGGGGAAATCTATCATTGTGTTTATTCAAAAACGATTTCGAGTTTAGATTTTACAAAGAAATTTATATATCTCTTTGAAATTCTTTTGCATTAGTTCAAAGTATAAAAAAATATCGTGGCTAAACATTTAATAACTCATTTTCCAAGTGAAACTTCGCATCAATACTTGTATTCATGAATTGCGTTAAGACAAAATACTGTTTAAAGACTTTTCAAGGATATAAATATTTGATTTACGAATAATGAATATTTTATGAAGCACTTCCGATTTTGTCTAGTATTCGCAATTTATTATTTCTCGCTTATGCATTTTTATCGATATAAATCATGTATTAAGGTTTCTAAGATTTGTTCGCCTTTAAATAGACGATGAGACAAAAAAAATTTGAAAATAAATGTAGCGTAAAAATATTTACAAATATATATTATATTATATATATACATATATATATAAAATTTAACTCCTTAATCGTCACGCCCGTATCTCCCACAGGCTACGCTTTTGTGAAAATACGCTTTGGGAATTCCAATTTTTACAGCAACCGTATCGTTTTTATTTGCACGGCTATTTCACAGATGGAAGTGCAATGCTTGTAATTAGATTATATAACAGTAATATGTAGATTTATAATTTCTATTAGATCATATTTTGAAAGAATTCGTTTTCAATGTGTATCGGTTTTTTTCACGTTGAATTTTAATGGTTTCTCATTTTTCGAACTTTTATTGCATGCAGAGTAAAAAGAAAATGTAACCCTATTTTATTGCATACCCTATCAGAAAATGTAAAGTGGGTTCTTTTTTGAAAAAAGCAAATGGAAAAAGAATTAGAGGAGAAAGGAGTTATTATTGTAAAGATTGCAATGAAGGATTATGTATACCATATTTCAAACCTTATCATATGCAGAATAAAAGTTATTTTTTTAAATATTATAGCTATTATATTGTTATTGAATAAAGAAATCATTATTTACAGACAATTATGTAGGTTATTTAAAGCGTAAACATTTTTTTTTCCTTCATAGAAATTACATATGCTTCATATAAATGAAAAATTTTTGAAAATTTTTTCATTGAAAATTTTTTTGCCTTGCTTGGTTGTGTAAATAAAGCTAAATATAAGGTAAAATAATGTAAATTAACGGTTAATTTTATATCTTTAAAATCCAAGTAAAATGTAGTATAAAGTATTTACCAATTAAATTTAAAGAAAAATATAATTTTTTATATTAATTAATTTAGAATTTTACAAACATTAAAAAAAACAGAAAAAAAAATCTGAGTTTTTTTAACAAATATTTTTAAAATTGTGGTTCGAGTAGGGGGAATGCATTTACATATTCAGAATTCCATACAATATATTCTAAAAACTTAATATTGTTATAAAACTATTCTTTTACCCATAATAATATACAGATCCCATAATGATAGCCCTTTTATTGCTATTGACGAGCTATAAAAATTTTTTAAGAAGTTCATCACTCATAAGACTTTAAGTAATTACTAAATTATGCAACATTCCTTTTTTTAAAAAAAATAATCTAATGGGTTTTAATACTTTATAAAGTACTGAACATTAAAAAAATGTACTTAAAAAAACCGTTGTTACTTTATTGTTAACTAGGTTATAGATAAGTCAGTTTTATTTATTGCGAATAAATAATTACTACAGTGCATTAAATATATTCAAATTTAAAAAGTAAACAAAAGTTTTCCTGTGTAAAAAAATTTATGCAATTAAAGGTCGTAAGAATTTATTGTGAATAGAAAGTTTTCAAAGAATATCTTTATCAACACTTACATTAAATTTATGCTCGTGTGAGAAAAAATAACCCAGTTAATAGTTTTCTATCTAAATCTAGTATTCTGTAATTCAAAGTGAATCGCATATTTTAAAAAGCAATCCAATATTCTAAGCATAGAACTATTGCAAAGAATGATTATAGATGCTTCCTCTATTTCTACATAAATTCCCTCAAATAAACTTATTTTCGGTCTTACGTGGACTTGAAAACTTAATAAATGTATCCAAAAACTCATAGTTTTCATCACAGTAGTAATTTTTAAGCTTATCATAGTTTGATGACATAAGAAATGGAATGAAACAGCTTAAACTATTGTAATATTTCGGATATGAGCTTAGAATTTTCGAAAACATCTTAGTCATAACATAAGAAATTAAACTAGTTTTTAATAGTTATCTATTATAGTGATGCCGAGATTTAAAAATACTTAACTAATTAGTGTATATTTTATGAGTCCAATAATTATTTCAATCTCTTTACAAATTGTCACTATTGTTAGCTCTTGTATAAATTTTCTTTTAATGTGATTATAATTATATTGAGTAATGTTTTAAAATTCCAAATGATTTTGCTTTGAACTCCTACATACATTACTCTATATCTTTATTTGGATTTTATTCAAGTTTATTTATATTCAAATACTTTAACAATGTAAAACTATGGCAACAAGATAGAAATATGGCGTTTAAGTACACAATGTTTCCTATTTTTATATGTCGTCAGCATATGAATATCTAAAAATATTACATTGAAAACATTTATTGAAATAGACTATGACTTCGTTAATGGAAATGATTAAATGGCGGTAAAATGGGTGGATTGATACTAGTATGGGGGTTCTCTTCCGCAAGTAGCAATAAATAAGAGCAAGATTAAATAGCGCATTATTACTGACTTCATAGGAAATTTCTTTCGGTTCGGTTGCTTAAGGAGCTGCTACCAGACCCACTTTGTAAGTTTTTCCAGGCCGAAAGATGAGTAATTCGAATCAACCCCGTCAAATTAGGTCAAACAACCTCCGTTACGGGTGAAAAACAGTTGCTGCGAGAAAAGTTATCTCCACCTAAGTGATGACTCGGGATTTAAGCTCTAAATAGCAGCAAAAACCAGAACTACTGGTAGCCCTGTCTAATATACCTCTGACGCAACCTTGCATCATTTCATAAATTACGATTTGTGACATAACCAGCTGCGATGCATGCGCAAATAGACCCACTATCTGAATTAGAGACCTCCGGTGACGTCAACGGAAACGTTACAGACAACAATCAATACAACAAGAAACGCATATCAATTGCAGTAATGACGGAAAAACCCTCTTTTCTAAATACTGTTCAAAAATTTCCTTCAACAGTTCTTCGACAGAAAAGACTTTCTTCTCTAGGAATGGGCGTGTGACGTCTCTCATCGTAACAACGGCAAAAGTAAAAAGAATTTAATAATTCAGCAAGAACTTCCTGTCCGGCTCGGTTGTCTAAGGCGTTGCTGAAGACCCACCGTACAAGTTTTCTCCGCGCCAAGGAATAGACAGTTCGAATCGTACCCGACACTCAACATCAATCGACTGCGACACAAGGTGAAAAACATCTCCCTGAAAGTAGTAAATTTCAGCCGAGCTAATTACATTTTTATCGTGTATGATATAAAATTAATTTCTAAAAAACATCACAGTATTGATTTTATTAAAATCTGGATCATCATGGAAATGAATTCTAAATGCTGGAAAGTAGACCTTTCATTAATATTGTAACAGCCACATAATATTAAATACATATCCTTTTAGAATCCTTTTCCTTTCTTTTTAGAATCACCTTAATTATTTATACTTTATAGATTCATGCGTGCAAATTAAGCAGCATAATATCATGCGTTTACTTATACCATTTTGAAGATAATATTTATTATTTTGTGGTGTAATTCATATTAAGGTAACAATATCAACTGAAATCTCTAACTGTATAAAAGGTATGTTTCAGAAATAAGGCTTAGTAATAAAGCTTAATTCAAAGACAAAGCAATCATCTAGCAGTTTTATAATACATTAATTCATAAGAAAGCATCGAATATTTCTTAATGGATAAAAGATGATAAAGGAAAACGGAAAAAAAATGTCATAATCGACTACATTTTTATCTGCTTGAGCTTCCTTAACGAGTTCTTTATTTCAGAAGCAAAAGAAGCCTACCATTTAACAAGCACACGCAGTAAACAGTACAGCATTTTTACGTTTTCCCAAACTCAACATACTCAATTTGGTGACCATGATGTTTAAAAAATAATCTATTCTTATTGTAATGTATTTTTGTCTTAATGTGTTCCCACCGTGAGGTTGCTATTAGATTGAAATTCAAAGCAAAAAGACGTAATACAAAAATAGAAAGAACGGAAATCTAGACAAAGAACAGGTAGCTAAGTAATGGGTTCCCCTTCTTGTGTGACGTCCATATGTAGCATTCTATCAAATCTTTATATTGCGTGCCACAACTTGACTAGAAAAGAACGTTACGGGACAAGAGAAAATCTGCTTTCCCTCCCTTTGAGCTTCGGTCTTCATAGTTAATTGCGTCTTATTCAGCCTCCTGAAGTAAAATTTATAAGTCGGATTTACGAGACGAGGAATGCAGATTTTCTTATCTAAAAATAGAAAGACTGCTTTCCATTTGTCTTGTTCTTCGTTTGAGTGTTAGAAGAACGGCTGTTATATATTTTCTTTTTCCTTTTTCTCATACCAGAAGTCCAAATAATACTGCTTAAAGATTTTAGGTGTCTGCCTTTTTTTGAGTTGTCGGAAGGTAGTATTTTTAAAAAAATAAATAAAGAGAAAACTTTAAACATGATTTTGCGAAGAAGGCTTTGTTGAACAATGAAGGATAATCAAAATCAGATTAGATAAGCAGTATTTGATATGTTATCATTGTAAGAAAATCATGATTTGATAAATATTGATTTATAAGAATATTTATTAAAATTATTTATTTTGCATTTTTCTCTGTTTCTTACAAACTTTATAGAAAATAATGATGAACTGAATATTGCATTTTTCCCTTAAATTTTTTTTCCCTATTTTTCAAAAATTCTATTTCAACTAAACATAACTTTCGATTAATAACATTAAGTCAATCTTATGATTTTATTTATTGTCGAAAAGCATAACATTCTTGTAAAAGCGTTTAAAATGTTTTTTTTTTATTGGATTGCATAAAGTAGGTAAAAATGTACAAAATGCATTATACTTCAAACCTTATACTTTTGAAAGAAGGCAAGGTTCATATTAAAGAAAAAAACATGTTTTTAAACAATGAAAAAGCTACATTTTATCAAGTTTACGAATAATCTCATATTTTGTTGAAAATATCACCTTTATGAATATTTGTAATTTAATTCTTTTTAAGCTCAATATATTTTCATTTATCATATATATATTATCACTTAAATTAAAAAATCATATTTGAATGTGCAAGAAAAATTATTTATGTTTATTATTATTATTACAAAAGGTGGCCTCGGTTGTTGAGTGGTCATAGCCTCAAGGTTATGGCCTGCGTTGTTTCCATCGAGTCAAAGGCTCAAATCCTGATGCTACATAAGAGATGATATGTAATGGGATCGATGCACATTAAAACTGACAAAGATCCAAGTCATCACTTTGGAATGATGTGGAAGCTTGGGGGTGCTAAATTATGTGTTGTCTTCGTCACTTAGCCTGATTCATTTATCAGAAGCTTACTTTCTTTAGGTAAGTATGAGAATCATGACACCAAGGTACCCTGGTGATTTTTTTCATCCCCATGGGACTTATTTTCTTAGGAGTATTTACATTTGTGACGCACAACCGGGATATCCAGGCAATCTTTCTCTGTTCTCAACTCACCTTCTTGTTAACCATTGAGTGTTTCCTTTTCCTTCCATCCATCACAGTTACACATGATTTGGTGTAGCATAGCCAGAAATTTGCTCTTGCGCCATAAATTTCAACTTTTCCTCTTTTAACTGAGGCTTAGAATTACGAGATCCGTAGCCAATAGCCCTCCTGTTGCTTCTAAAAGTGACGTTAATGAATCTAATCATTCAATCAACTGAATCATAAAAGAGTTAAAAATCCTTTATTCATGAAAATTGAAACGGGTTATTTTAAAAGGGGTTCCACTCCTATTAAGACAATGTTAATAGTTAACTTCTTATTTATTATATTAACATTGTATAATGTTACGTTACTGTTTACCATTATTCATCACGTAATGAATAATATTTTAATTAAAGCATTTTATGAGGTAAAGAAGAAGAAAACTTTTCACATAGCTAAACTAAAATCCTTTTACCCAGCAGCTCAGAACTAAATTCTTCACTATGCTTCTGTGATGAATGAATTTTTGTCGTCACGAGTACATCGTGATCATTAATCAGTGTTACAATGTAGGTAGTATAATACAAAGACTTTTTTCACCGCTTGGTATCTATAGAGATGGTGCAGATAATCGACTGCTTTTCGGGTAACACAGAGAAAATGTTACGCGGGTCCTATTTCTCAGCAAAATACTTTTACATCTGCCACGTTTTATTAATGATAATGATTTTTTACTTTTTCAAAGCTCAAGAAAGTTGAAAAATCTTGTCGTTTCCATGTAAAACGTTTTAAAAAATAGAATTATTAACATTTGTTATATGGTTCAAATGCTGAAATTTCTCTGTATAAAAAACTTCAGTAATAAAAACAGAAAAAAAGCGAAGTCGATAAATATTTTGAAGATTATTCTTCTCTATAAGAAAGTTTTAACAATAACATGTTATTTTTTTTTATAAAAAAAAGAAGTTCAAAGGCTTTGTACTTTGTATAATTTCAGGATTTTGCATAATTATTTCAGAATTACATAATTAATTTACTAATCAGTTTTGCAAAAATGTAAAATAGGTGTATTTATTTTGTATTAGATGCAAATGGTGGGAATTAACTATTTTAGATCAGTATGTAGAATATCGTAGTCTTTAATAAATTTTCGAATGTCATCTTAGTCGTACTAGAATGAAATACATTTAATCTTAATCTTACATAAAAGTGAAGCAATCTATATAATGTTCTTTTCATCTATCGAACATATTATACAATGTTATGAGAACAGAAAAAGAAGAAATAACTTTAATCTAAGAGAATCACAAATTGTTCACTAAATGTTTAGAATTTTTGTAAAGTTTGGATAAGAATTTTGAATTCTATTTGAAAATATCCGTTTTCTGTAGCAAATGTTCTTATTTGTTATATCTTTCTTTAAATACTTCAGATCAAGATCATATGTTTTTGGGTTTTTTTCCGGATAAACACTACCCGTGAGCGAATAAAAAATATTTAACTCTAAGCAAATTAGACTATTTCTCTACCCAAGGTCTTAAAATAAAACTATTAAATTAAGATATTCGAAAAATTGGAAACTTACTATACTTACTTTTCTGAATAAAAAGTAGTGAGACTTGCAATAATTGTTCTTATTTTGAACTTTCTTTATTACTTGTAAAATGCAAAACTTCCAATATTCTACAATTTCCAATCAAAAATGCAATTTTACATTAAGATTACTTCAAAAGCTTTCAAACCGTTTAAAATTCTCTAGGGCAGTATTCAGATCTCTTTTTCGTTTGATATTTTTTGCTTCATTTTTTTATCCCAGGAAAATTCTTCAATCTTACAAAAAAAATGGAAAATCTAGGGTATTCCAATAATAAAATGCAAGATAGAACTTGGAAAATATTGAATCTCGTTTGCTTTCTTGAACATGAATGCGCTCCAACCAACCATTTTGTATTTATGATGGTCAAATAACTTTAATGTTATATGCATTTCTTAAACATATTTGAGATAGCAATAAATATCAAAAAATCAATATTGTTTGCACTGGTATTCAGAAAGAAATGATGGAATCATAGATTAAATTATTAAATTTGTAAGAAAACATTTTAAAAAGCGCAGAATACTTTCATAGCGTTCTTTGAAAAATAGTTTTTTATTCTTAATCTGATAGCAAGCCAAATTAACAGATGTAAGGAAATTTAAATTACGTTACTAATTTAAATAAGATTTTACATGTACCAGTTTGACAGAAATTTTAATAAAAGAAGAAAAACTTTGACAGAATATTTGAGGAAGAAACTTTCTAAAATAATGTGATATTACTAAAAAAAAGTTAGATTTTTTTTCTTAAGAAAAATTTAATTAATATGATTTGAAATATCGATCGAAATTGAAATCCAAAAGAGTTTCAAAAAGGTTGCAACACTCTTCGTAGTTGTTCCTTTTTTATGTTTTTAACTTTATTTCTTGTCTACCTATCATTTATACCCGACCGATATACTACATATGTATTGTGAGATGTGTGTGTATTTACACGTAAAGTTTTAATAGTGAATTTTATTTTTATCTTCATGACGGGTTATGAAAAAGGAAAAGAAAAAAGTTTTTTTTATTTCCTTTTTCATTATAAAAGCTATATGTGCATAAAAATGTTCTTAACATTTATTAAAATATTTGCTTTAAATTGATTTTATGTATTTCGGCATAAAATACGTCCATTGAAATTATCTTTTTTATAAATTAATCTTAAATTTGATATGTTTCAGAATTAATGTTTTAAAATAATTTAATACAATGATTTCAAACTCAAAATCAAAGCTTTCATCATGAGTATATATCAGTTGTACAAATTATATTGACACCTATATTTTGCATAAGTCCAGTGCTGATAATTTTCTAACAAAAGACAATATTACGCCAAACAAATATCAAGCGAAATTTTCATTATTTCTATTAAGATAATCCTTAATGTATTGATAGTAATCCCAATTAAAATGTATATTAAGGTTATACATCATTCTGTTATCTAGATAAACTTTAACACCCATAAATGATGGGAATTCCCTTTTCGTAACGTACTTTCAGAATAGCGATAGGAACGGAAATTAAGAAATCGATATTGGCTACATAGCCCAAGAATTAAATGAAACAGATAAGTAGACACTTTTGTTTGACGTTGATTTCAGTTAGAGTTTCGATTTTCAAAGAACTTCATTGAAAACATAAATGCACATTCATAAACAAAATATTAAAAACTTATATTACTATGTTACTCTAGGTAAATTTAGAATAAATATTAAATTGCACTGATAGTATATGAGCGTAAAATATTATTATATAAAAAGAATTAAGTGTTGGAAGCACCAAGACGAAATATTGGTTTGGACCGTTAAATTCGTCAGCAAATTATAATATAAAAACACTAAAATTTACCACAGAAAATTTAATTTCATATTTACGATACATAGATTACCTGCGCATAAAAGAAATTGTTAAGTTATTTAAACTTTTCAACATATTTATAAATGATTCTAGAAAAAGTTAATATAAGATTTAAATTATAAGTTTATAGAATTCAACACTTGACAACACATTCTAACTTTTTTCGGGCATAAAGATTACTCTGCATGTCTCTTATTAAATTAACTGTGCTGATTATGGAAATGATATTAAAATTAGTAACATTCCCACATTTTTGTAACAATTATGAATCAACAATATCAGGCTTTTTTCCGAAAAGGGGACGTTAAAAATGAAATAAAGCATGTTTTCAAGTAAAATTTTGTCTTAAAATCCAATGAGATTCAAGCGAAATTCAAAACTTTATAAAAAAACGTAATGATATATTATATTTTTATGTATTACAAATTGTAATATTATATGTATTTCGAACCTCATTTCATAAAATGTATTTTTATACGGTTTATTGTCGTGCACTTTTCGAAGTTGACAAAGTTGTGCATTAAATTTGATAGCATAACAAAGGACAGAGCAATAAAACTATTTGTCTGCGACTAATAAAAGCAACAGCAGAAACGTTTGAAGACATTTATACATGTGGAATTTTAACTTCCTCCTCTTATGCAGTGTTTCATCCTCTCTTTAAAAAACAACAAAAGTCCTCCCTCATACTACGATCCCCTCTCCTTTGGTAGCTTTGTTTCATTTCTTGAATATCCTAATGGAATATATCACCTTGTTTGTCATTTACAGTTCCCAGGATTTCGGGAGAAAATTCCAAATAGGAAGCCAGGAAGTGTATTTTGAGTGACATCAGACATCCTAACATCTTGTAACTGTGTGGAAGTCCATTTACTAATTCTTTACAATTTTTCGCTTTAGTATTGCCTGGAAAACCGTGAAACAATGAAGCATATGCCTTTCAGGAAACCATCACTTAATGATTTCACTTTTTTCCTTGAAACTTTCATGTTCCAAAAGTTCCCTTATTTGTGAGCCAACGAATATTTCCTCTTTTGTTTAGCATTGCTCACGTTTAGAAAATTGTTATTGACATATGCAAAATCTTTTCAATTTTTGTCCATAGATTTCACGAAATTTTAAATATATCCTATATCGTATGTAAGGGAGGAAGAAAATTTACTTTCCGTCCTCTAGAGAGTCGTGTTTAATATTATTTTTCCCCCGGCACGTAATTCTCTATAAAAGACTAGTCTTTAATTGTACAGTGCTTATGATATACTGTCCCACAGAGATAGGAAACAATATTTTGAGAATTCTTTCTGAAATTTGAGTATCATCCTGAGGAATATTTTCGAAACCAGGTTCAATCATTAAGCCATAGATATTTATGCCCAAGCACATGGAATTTTGTATTAAAAAATAACCTGAAAACTGCTCATGTCTCTTTGGGTGTAATGAAATCCTATTAGTTGGAACCAGTAAATTCGAATGCTGAAATTTAGAAGCTAAAATTTTCAATGATGTTAGGTAGGATTCAATTCTCTAATTAAATTACTTTTTACTGAATTTAGAACGATGTAGTTTTCTGATTAGGACTGAAATACGGATCGAAAAATGTTGATTGTTCGGATTCTTTTCATGTTTCTTCTGGAAATGATGAATGTGCCAGTGTATTAGGGAGAGAAGTCACAGGCAATTCAGGTCCATGTAGTACAGAACGTCCTGTAGACGTAACATTATAGAATTGTGTATCAAGTTTTGTTTTACCAGAAATTTCAACGATTGTAGTAAAGTAAAAATAACAACCTTCTGCATGATTCGTTTGCTTTCGATAGATCATAGGAACTGAAAATAACTTACAACGACCATTGTCCAAAAGAAACGTTTAATCACCGTTCATTCCCTAAAGAAAACCAGAATAACAAGTTATCTGCGATACATGTAGGTCCAAATTTTTTCTTTATGTCTCCTACGTGATACCCAAAATAAAAATAAGTTTTTTTTAACCTTGACTGTTAGTATCTAAAACTTAGTAAAATATCCCCGGATTTAGCAAAAATTGTCAGGGGAATTAACAAGTGATCGGTGGGATCTATGTATGAAAACGAAAAAAAAAATGTACTCTCATAGAACTAATAATTAAAACTATAAAACTAATCACTTCAAAAAACTGAATATAATATGGTTACAGTGGATTATCAAATAAATGTGCAAATTCATAAAAGTATATGAATTGGAATATTAGTAAGTATATTTGCAAAAAAAATGCTACCTGTTCTGAATAATTCTCTTTAATTACGTCTAAGATACAGTCAATTCAGGAAATACAACAAAACAGAAATAATTTTTAAAAAAAATGTAATGCAACATAACAAAGAACTAATACTGTACTACTTTAACATTTGTCTAATTTTCCTTTAGCCACAATCAAGGCCTTTATGCTACTGGACATATTTTCTATGCACTATTTGGCGCATTATTTTACATGGGGTTTATGATATCATACATTTATTAGTTTGTCTATTATTTCCCATTTAGTTGTTATAGTTTCTTTAGAAATTTCGCACTTTGTGATTTCTAGTATATTTCGAAAGGGATTCTTATCCACAAAATTGCTCTACTAGGGTAGAATATTATTGTTTACTAAAAAGATTGTAATAATTCCTTCTTCATTTCAAACTGCTAAATTACACATAAAAATTAAATCTCTATAATTTGGGAACTATTCTCGAAGCTGAGACATCAGGCGAGTTCACAGTATTTCTATGTATTAGTCTTTCTCATCGTTCCTTGCATTATGTGAAACGGTCTAACTCCCTTGGAATTGATTAAAGACCACATCATAACATTGACGGGATATTCTACCTTTCGTACAATACAATCAGGATGAAAGTTTTCCCCCAGGGTGCAGCCGAACAAAGGTGCGTTTTTATCTGCTAGAATTTCAAACTTAGACTCATCTGAGAAACACAATTGAAATTTATGAAGTAAAATTTTTAATATTTAAAAAAGGAACCAAAAGTTAATAAAAACGTCAATAGACTTAATCACTTACTTACTTTATTTCAGCACTCAACAGTCATATGGAAATGCTTTTGAGCCCCGACAAGACATTTTATCTTTATCGCCGGAGTAAATATTTCATTTTAATTTAGAACGATGCCCTGACAATTTTTCTCCTGCTTGCTGTCTGACAGTTCTTTTCAAAATAGCAAATCCAGCTTCTTGAATCAATTGGCTTAGTCGTATAGCACTTTTTTTCTGTTTTCTAAAAAAAATTTCCCAATTATTTTGTCAGAACAAAATGGCGTTATCTTTTGCTTGCCACAAATAACTTTTCATTTTCGAGAAAGAGTCAAATTTTATACAAATTAAACTTTATTTTGTTAAAAATGTATTTAGAAACACCTGAAATATGTATTACCTTCCTTTGATAATGACTATCTACAAAACAAGGGTTTTATGATATATATATTCCATAGAGAAATATCTGCGACCCAGCTCATAACTATTGAGCAATAAAATGAGAATATTCTGGTAAAAGTAAGATTCCTTAAAAGGAAAGGCTCTTATTGGCTAATTTTTGAAGTGGGACTCTAAAGTGAAGCTACCATGTAGAAGCTGAAAAATGGTTAGGTGAGATCCCATGACGAGATAATCACTATATTTCTACAAATTTTGATACTGAATCCAAAAACATTGCTATTTTAAAATTGTAAATTGACTCCAAATATTAAAAATAAATATTTACACGGAATAAAATTGATTTACATAAAAAATATAGTCTCGCATCATTTGAACTACTTAGGATTACATCAAATACAGTTCAAATATCAAATTATGAAAATGTATATAATATGTACATTAAATGTATATAATATGTACTCACTGTATCATGCAAGCAGAGTTCTCAATTATCACTCGCTCTAATTAATAAGAAAGCTATATTACTATGCGGTCTCCCCACTCAAATGAAGGACTCATTATTCTCTCAACAGATTAAGATAAGCAATAGCAATAAATTACAAAGCAACGAGAGAAATCTAAGACGGGGTTCTTAAAATATATATATATATGTATATAAGTGTGTGTGTGTGTGTGTGTGTGTGTGTGTGTGTGTGTGTGTTTCTATTCATAAAAAAACTGGAAGGTGCTGGCGCATTTTTAAGATCATATTCGTTATCAACATATGAAAATGTACTAGAGTCGTATATTTTCAACTGTGCACCAAACTCTTGTTGCACAAAGTAACTTTTAAATAACTTGGTTTGATTTGGTTTTATTAACTTCACACTGGAAGAAACTAGAGAGCTACTAACGACGGACCTCGTAATTTTGAACCTCTGTCAAAGACGAGGCTGACGCCTGATCTAGTACCTTCCTCTCCAAACTTCCACACCACACCATAGGAGAGCTTGGTACCTCAAGATTTAACAAGCATCAACCCCGCTACACGGTGTGTCCTTAGTGGACTCAAGGCTCGAACCCACGACTAAACAAAAACCTTCGGACGCGAGGCAGAGACAATGACCACTAGGCTACCGTGGCCACAACTATTAAATAGTAATGATAGGAGTAAAAACAGAATTTGGAAAGTTTTGCCATTTTGATATCAAAAACACGTGGCTAAAGTAATAAATTCGTTATGAAGTTTTGCTAGAAAAGATATTTCAATTAAATAAACCTTTCTATAATATTGTTTTGTTTCCTACTAATAAATTTGCGTTTAAACGAGTCTTGTTTTTTCTTCATTGCATTAAACCATTTAATAGCTATTATTAGCTTTTATATTTTGTCAGTATTCTGTTATCAACCATCTTTTAACGTACAGCATTTTAAAACAAATTTAGTTCAAGGTTCTGATCAGTTTGTCTACAGTGAAGTTTTTCTGGTTTTCTTCCCGCGCAGTTTTCTTTGGGGCTAAAGAGATATGAGACTCGTGATATTGAAGTTTTTAGTTTTTGTTAGATTTCCATGAAACTTAATATTAATGATACATTATGCTTGTTAGTATAATGCACAAGATTGTTTGAGAAATGTTGGTAATTTTTGAATTATTGAAATTTTTAGCTCCAGGTATTTTAATACATATTGAAATTACACTTAGCGATTTGAAACTTAAAATCTTTATCTTTAAAATCTTTAAATCTTTAGCGCAGTTTTTTCTTTTTCTTTTTAGACCATTCCGAAAATTTTTAGTGGCAAAATTATTTTTAAAGATATCAAAACTATCCCGAACCTATGAGAAGATTCTTTTATTTTACAATACAGAATACAAATTTAAAATTTTATGAACTTTAATCTAGGAGGATTTTAAATACAAAAAAGGTCAATTGCGAAAATATTGAATGCAATCAAATTGGCGGGCTTTTTGAGAAAAATTAGTTCGCTAACACAATTAAGACGCTATATTACTATCTAGGAAATAAAGGTATAAACACATGACAGTTTTTAAATGTATTATTTAAACAAAAAAATTAAGCTTTCGATTTCGAATGAAAACAGATATAGATTAATTACACTTGTTTCCTAAAACTAAGGACAAACCAAAACATTGCAATTGTGAAATTTCTTTTCAAAGGAATTCAATGAAATCTGGCCAAAATATTAATCAAAGTTTGTTTCCCGAATTATGGGGAAAAAAGAGAAACAATAGCCTTATTTCCTGTCTTGAAAATACTCAAAATGGAAACGTACAAAACGTTGTATTTATGTTCATTCAGTGTTATGTTTCCGATCAGCTTCAGTATGGAATGTGATCACCTCCAATGGTGAAAAAGGCACAATAGCGATATTCCATACTGAAAATGATGGTATTTGTTTACTCCGATGGAAACAAAATCTATTGCTTGTAAAGGTAGTGCTAAGACCTTATAGAGTTTCAGGAGGTGATTAAGTGCAGTAATACGTCTCCACAAAACGTCGAAAACATGTTCAGGCAGTTAAAAATCCGAAAATGTGCAGGCCAAAGGATGTACAGTCTAACGAAAATAATTCTCCACCAATCAAATTATGTGGGGTCCAGTATTATCATCTTGTAGGAGGAATGAGTCATCAATTGCATCTGCATAAGGATGAACAATTGAATCAAGAATGTTGTATTTATGTAACTGAGAACTGACAATGCTTCTGGGGACTATATAGCAGTCAGCACTGCCATCCAAAAAGATACCTAGCTACACATATAAATTTGACTTCCCAAATCTGTTTTTTCCCCATAGATTTGGTTAAGGTAATACAAAGTTTGTGGCTCTTACTCGACCAATGATTATCTTCAGTCACTTGACAAATAAAATCTGGAGTCATTAGTGAAGAGTACACCCCTCCATTGACTTGCACTCAAATTAACATGGTTGCATAACCAAATCAACCCTTTCACTTTCCTCGCATGATGTGAGGGGTAGACGCAATTCTGGAAATCTTGCATAATAGTCTCCTTCGTGATGCATTCTACGCACGTTTGATCTGGATACCAGCCTTCTAATGATTGCTACAAGAGAAGATCTGATGTGAGTTGGTGTAACGGTATTGTGACTATCTGCAGATATTTTCAAAAATCGACATTTATAGCTTTAGGTCTATCTATTCCCTCCTTTTATTCTCCAAATGGCATTCTATAGTAATTCTTCAGATAATTGAGTTTGAATACTTATATCTAAGAAGTGACTATCTCGGAATTTCACTTCTAAATTTCTATTTATTTGCAGAAACTGCAGACACTTATAAAACCAGTTTACGACCACGTGTACAGTTACGTTAAACGACAGAAGCTCCTCTAATTTCTTTATCATATTCTTCCGCAGAATTATTTTTACATATACCGCGTGATTTTAATGAAACTTTACTTATTTCTAGAGAAATAATCACACTTTTTCTGATTTTTCCTTACTTTTTGGAAACCAGAATACATTAAAACTCATAACTTTTTTGGGATAACAATAATGAATGTTATTCTCTATAAAAACATAAAAGGTATAATTTGGCAATCTCTGAAGAAAAGAGAAAAATAGTTTTAAATGTACCTCAAGAGAATTTTTAGCGTGATATAACCATAATAATAACTTAAAATGATTAATAGTTCAAATAAAATTTATTATAAATTAAAAAAAACTTTTAATAATCATGTTGCTCACCATAAATAAATACCATTGTAAATACTTTTAAAAAAAGATAAATGCATCCTTGAAAGCAAACTAGTTCTATATGATACGTAGTCAGTGTGAATCTTCATTATCGACGAATGTTTTGTAGATTCTTAAAATCTATGAACAACATAGAGTTTTTTTTCCTAGTGCGTTTCTCAGAAAGTGAATATCTTCGATTTACATTGATGAACATTTTTAGTAATAGTAGATATACAATGATCCCTTACACATCTTAGATAGTGAAAGAAATAGTAGTGATTTCTAATCGAAATGAGTAAACAAATTATCTGAGTGGTAGGAAAATCTTTTTCGTTGCAGTCCACTTTAAGAGTTTCAAATAGCTATCGGACACAGATAAATTCCTTTGCGCAAGGAAAATACTAAGTACTTTTTATACTCGTGCGTGCAGCCAGTTTTGAACAAAGTGAGGGTGATTTTTTAAATTTAAAGATGACAAATAGAGGCATCAGAAGGGCTGATGTTAAAGCTTCTGATCCCTTTTTATCTCACATCCGGTAATTCCCTTCAAGGGTACAGTAGTTGTTGTGTGTTTTGAAGTAGTAGATTTACTACCTGCTTTCCCAAGGAAAACACCATTTCGAGGTGGTAAAGAGAGTGTAAAGGACGATAAATGCTTTATCTATAAGTACTTTTATGTAGCACCTTTCGAACTCAAGCCTTTTAAAAAACCATTACTGTTCCTTACAAAGATGTGTCTCATTCAGTAATTATAAATAAATTATTTTTTTAAATATATCTTTTATTTTCTTGTTGCAGGTTCATGTGTGAACTTTTTTAAGTTTGAAACAAAAAAAATTCTTTTGAAATAAAGTTTTATTCAATTATATATTCTTGTTTCTCTACAATTATTCACAATAAAATTAATATTATTTATTTCTTTTTTTAAGAATTAGAGAACTTAAATTAACGCAGTAAAATTTCCAATAATTAAACTCATATGAACATAATGCTTCCAATTTCAGTATTCTGAATTTTAAATTATCTTCAATGATTTTTATACATTTTTTTTATTTATATATATATATATATATATATATATATATATTGTTATATATATATATATATATATATATATACACAAAAGTGAAAAATTTTAGGGACATTTATGTTACAATTATATTTCAGGAAATAGATTTTTGATGATGATGAATTAATTTTAATGTTTGATACGAAAGATATTACTTCAGCACCATTGGATGGTTATTTCATTTATTTAAGTACAAAAATGTAATTAATCTCTTTGCTATTTTTATTTAAGTCTGCAGAAATTAGTTTATTTATTTATTAATATTGCTCATTAAGTCCATATTTTAAATAGTAATTTTAAGCAACTGAATCATTTGTAACTCATTTTTATTAAATTATTACTTGTTAATTATATAATATTATGCGTTCTGCTTTTTTGTGTGCGATTAAAACTATTAAAGAATTTTAATCATTTTTTGTTTGAAATATCATCATAATTTTAGAATTAAAACATCCGATCAAGCAAATGAAAATTAAATAACAAGAATGTATATTTATGCTGAGAATGTCGCTAATTTCAGTTTTCCCATGTTTTGTCAAGATCCAGCCTTGAATCCATCTCTCTTAAGGTCTAAAATAAACAATAAAGATAGTTTTTTTCAACTCTCTTCTATCCAATTACCCAACAATTGCTTCCCAAAGCAAAGATAATGAAGACAGAGCAGTTGTAGTAAAAGGAAAACAGTGTGTACGGTTAAACGCGAAGTGTCTGCTTTAAGTAAATTATTGTTCCCTGAGGAGGATTCTGGATTGTTTTGCTTTGTTCAGATTTAAGATACAAGCCTGGAGAGAAGATTTTGTTTTACAGGTTCTTAGTACTTCTATTGTTTTTCCCGTCTTGTGTTTGTTTTCTGGTTTTCACCACCAAAATTTAGCTCGTCACGTCGTACTCAAGAAACTAAAAATCTGTTTATTAATAATTTAAAAATAAATTACTCGAAAAAGAGGTTTTTATATTTCACTTATGTTTCACAAAATGAAAAATGTGTTTCGGGTTTTTTTTTTTTTTTTTTTTTTCTTTTAAAATACGGGTGGTAGACAAAATTATCAAAACCCTTATAGCATAAATAATTATTTTTATAAATGTGAAGGTAGTAATCCATATGTGATGGTACTTTATTACTCGTCTCGTCTGAAAATCTTAAAGTTTATTCGAATCACAAGATCTAAATTTCAGCTTAATTTCGAATACAGACAAATTAATTAAAATTTTACACAATATCCCATAGAGTATCTATTAATCTTCAAATAAGGGGGATACTCTCCACAGTTGTCCCTATTCGCGAGTATTAACAACTTCAATAATTTATCTAAGATTACGCTTACCGGAACAAGATGCGAGTACCTCCTTCAATTACTCTGACAGCGTTGAGTCCTAATCTCACAAATCCTCTATACACGCAAAAAGACTTCAACGCATGTCACTCTAACCTCTTCTTATTACCATGACCTTCTTCATTATTCTCATCTCCTGTCTCTGTTCATATCCTATTCCTTTCTCACCACACTTCAATTCACATATGAATTTCACTTTGAGTAAATGGAAGTTGAGTTGTTTGAATCAAGTAGCACCCAGGAAATGTTTATTTGAAGAGGAGTACGCTTTATACCATTACACATGGGCATTACAGATAACAACAATTCAACATGAAATAAATTTCTATACCTCACATAAGATGATGGTATTTTATACCATTCCTCCTGAAAAATATCTCACAATTCTGCTAGTGATGATAGAGAACGAAATAATCCTCTTATTTATCACTCAAGATATTCTCATAAAGTTTCAAAAATATTAAGGTCAGGTGACTGAGGTTACCATGGCAGCTATTTCTCTTCACCTGTAGGTTCGATAAACTAACTTGTGATGCACATTGCTACATGAAAGGGAGAGTCATCCGACTGAAAGCAGGGACAGCTATTAGGGAAGATTACCAACAATTTTGCATAAACGTGATCACGAAATACGTTCAAATAAGTTTGGGATGTTACTCAATCTACCAGAATTACCATTGGTCTTATAGAATGTCAAAAATTAGAACCCTACCCCCAACAATGATCCGTTCCCATGCTTTACGGTTGGTACCGAGGAGTAAAGATGGAATGGGGTTTCTTTCGCCAATCATGCGCAAATGCTTAAGATTTCTAATACTTACTCAGCTGTGGATTTATGTTTTTGGGGAATAATTTACTCCATTTGTCGCTTATATTTATCTGAAAATTTTCTTAGTTCTCAGTTTTTACGTTTACATGTAGAACATATTACTTATTTTTTACTTGTCGATAATTGATAACTGTTCCCTACATCGCAAGCACCAATAAAATAATGCCTTTCTGCAAATCGCTGAGATCTGACATTTTAAAAATATATAACAGATGTCTTACTTGTCTCTGTACCACTTATAGTAGATAGTTGACCTTCGATCTCATTCATATATATAGAAAAAGTGACGTCTATATCACAATGAAATTTCCAATGTAACTTCTTTTGCACTTCCCCTTCAGTAGTGTTTACATCATTTTGTCTACCATCTTTATATCTCGATTTGCTCTTCCTATTTTACATCAAATATATTTGAAAAGCGCTTCCTATCTAATGTTCATTGAATAAAAAATTGAAAACCATTGTTTATGATGGTAAACAGCTAAGATAGCTTCTTTCGAGAACAAACATTTATTTTAGGCCAAGTCCCAGATAGAATTCTCGGGAGGGAAAAACTGTCGGGCTTAGGTTTACGATAAAAAATTGTTCTCAGGAAAGAGTTAGGGCAGGTGCTTAAAATCATGGATGTTGTATGCTTAAAAGAGTATTTTATGTATAATTTGTTTATTTTTTCCATTTCCCAAGAGTCAATAATTATGATTCAGTATCCAATAATTAAGTTTTCTTGCAAATCAAGAAGACTGCTAAATAATTTCACTCTTATAAATTAAGTATTATTTCTAATAATATAATCAGGATGGAGAAATGTTTAAATCTTTATAAACGGAATATTACTGAGTAGAAATATTTTGTAAAAGAGAGAAAAATAGAAAGTGAATAGATATATTTTGAGCAAAATAATGAAGTACTTAACCTATCAATGAATAAATTAAAGCAAAAATTAGGAAATATTAAAAATATAAAAATCTCATGATATATATTCCCGTACTTTTAATTTAGTAATTTATTACTATAATTTGCTAATTGGTAACTTTTTTTAATTTCGTGTAGAATTATGTTTCTATAAATCTTCGTTGCTTTTTAGAAATTTCTTTGTCACGTCTTCAACATGAAAAAAAAAAAAAAAAAAAACTCTCGTTTTTCTTTAGTACTGACTCTCATCTAAAACTTCAGATCCTTCTTCGTATTTTAAAGAGCTTATTCCATATTTATTTGTTCGTATCTGAATTTGTGATGTTTTAAAAGAGTTAAGTTCCATTGCTTTTTATTAAAAATTTAATTTTTAATCTAGAAGTTATAAATATATTTATTTTTTGTTTCTTTAGCTATCACTCACTACTTCAAAAAAATTAAACAAATATCTCGATTTTAAAACGATATTGCTCAATTTTATTTGAGCATAAAATGACATTTCAACTCCACAAGATTGCAAGAACGAAATGTTGTACCAAAGACTTATAAACCAAATACAACTTTTAAAAGATATTCATAAAATAAATAAAACATGTCAAGTTAACATTCAGAAATTTACTCTTTCAAAATAGTTGCAAAGCAATATTTTTATTAATACCTGTTGAAAAGTTAGCGGAATTCCCTTCATGAAAAAAATAATATTATTCAGAAACGACTTTACCGAAAAATTTTCTTAGTTTTCTCGATGAGTAAGTTCGCCCTATTACCTTGAAAAGAGAATTAAATCCGAGGAAGTGATTCAAAAGTAAAACAACTTCTGGCATGTGACGAGTCTTATCTTCTATTCGCTTGAGCACTTTGCAGAACTTTCATTCTGCCGACTTACCGTTTCTCTGTTTCAAAAATGAATATTCTGAATGTTTGACGTTGTGCCACAGACACATTTTCAGGATCCACATAGTCAAGCACTTGTGTTCCAGGAATTCCTTACACCGTGACCACCAAAGAATTTTCGGTTCAACAAACCTGCGATTCCGTAAAGGTCGTAAATAATATCAGTGGCAGAACTGGGGAAGAGAGAAAGCTAAGTCATCAGTATTCTTCAAGCATTCGTAGAGAGCGCCAAAATGCTATGTTTACGTGAATGGAATTCTGCGGAGCATTAAGAGTCCAAGCCTCTCAAAGGAAATAAAGAAAACTATTTGTGAAAGCAACGATAAACAACGCTCAAAAGGAATTTCTCTACCATTCTGAGTAATCATCGAATGTGTTAAAAAAAATGTGAGCCTTAATTTCCTCAACTCATCATAGTTTTACGCACGAGTTGAATGCTTTACTATATTTCAGATTTTTTTCCTCCCTTTTCAGCGACGTGATCTTTGTGAGAAAGGTCTGTGATTAAATGTCGCTTTCAATCTTTCGATACCTTTCAGTATTAAGCATTCGATTTCGTTCTTTCTCAAAAGATTCATTTTAAATTGTCTGAAGCTAAAAAATAAAATAAGTGCCATAATAAACCATAACTTACTTTCAGTTGCAAGTTCGTAAGAAAAATTCTCAGGTATTTAGAAAGCTACCATTCATTTTTCTTAGATCGTTTCAAATCCTTTACCAGCTAGATATGGCAGATAATTTTACCGTATTGCTTATTCACTATGGGAAAAAAGTAATTTAAATGTAAAAGGTATTATGAAAATTCTATATATTTTTGCATGAAATATGTGTGGATAAAAGGTTATATTTAAGTCGTAAAATTATATATTTTGAAACATGAAATGGATTTTATAATACGTATTTTTGAATCATTTTTACTTATCTTGTGCATTTATTTATAGGAATATTTGAGACCTAAAATATAAACTGAAAAGCTCACAAAACATTTTAAGAAATTATATGAAATAGGCAATGAAAATTTTAAAAGAAATCTGTTGCTATTTCTATTGCCAAATATTATGCTTTTAGAATTTAGAAACGATCCATTTTCAGGTATGTCAATGTATTTCATGCATTAGACGTTGTGCAATTTAAAGTGAGAGCAATGAAATTTGATTTTAAAATAAAATTCAGAAATATAAACTATTATGACATATATCTAAACATTTATAATTTTTAAAGTCCTATAATTTATTAACCTCTTGAGATCCAAGCTCATACTTTAAACTGATTTTTATCAAATTTAAGATTAATCTTTTTAATAGGACAAAACACCACATATAGTTATTTTTCAAGAAAATGAAAAATATCTATATTTTTTGCATGTCCATTGTAATGGACATTGGGTCTTCGCCTTGTAAAACACGTCTTACTAATAAACAAAAAAAAAACATAAATATTCATTTACATTAACACAAATGCAAGATGTAGCTTTATTTAAGAGCTTAAAAATAAAAAATGTCTTATAATTTATGAAAAATGTTAAAAATTTTGAAAATCTTATTACACACTTATTAAATTTAAATGATCTTGGATATTTATATAAAACAATTAATTTCCACTCTGTTAAACAAAAATACATACTGCATTTCATACACATTATTTTACTTTTTTTGTACAAACTTCATTATTGACCTTAAAGAATTCTTAATATCCGTCATTTTTGGAAGCTGTTTCTTTTGTTTTTTACTATGAGAAGTAGTTTCCATACACAAGTCAAGTCTGTTTGATACGAGTCACAATACGCGTGTCTGTTTCTTCTTCTCTAGAATCAATCAAATCAGAGGTTCTCAGAAGTTGTTATGTAATTATAGTTTTAAAATCTAAGAATTGCATGAACTTACCATCCACATTTAAATTTTGATCTTCTCTCATTTAATTCCAAGCATTCACATCACTGAGATAAAAGAAATGAAGAATTGTTTTGACCATCCATTTCTTTGTGCGTGTCTTAATTCTACGATAACTGATCATCCTATCAATCACATCAATTCCACCCATGTTGATATTACATTCTTTTACTACTGCTGGTCTCAACACTTCAATGTATTTTTTCACCTTTTTTGACCAACGTTTACATTTATCTTGTGGTTCTACTTCAAGTTTGAATGAACATAGCAATACAGCTACGAACCATTTTCTGATGCATATTTCATCAGCCTAACGCACTGACGTATCAGACGAACCTCTTGCCATTTTTTACATTTTTTTTTTTGTATCACTATTAGAAGGCTCACTATTCTCACTTGAGTTATATTCATCTAATATTTCATTAGGCATTAAAATTTCAAGCTTTGCCACTGTTTCTTCATCTTCATCACTAATAACAATGTCTGACGCATCACCTTTAATTATTACTTTCAAAAAAAATTTCTGCATCTTTTACGGCATCTAAATAACGTCAATTTTCAAATAATTCTAATAGAAATAAAACAAAAAAATTGTAAAACTACGTGGAAAACCTCAAATTATTTTTAAATTATTAATTTAGTATTTTTATTTAAAATTTAAATTTGTATTTCTTATTGACTTTTAAATTAAAAATTAAAACAAATGTAAAGGGATGTCTTTTGTTTCCATCCACATTAAGAAAATCTTATAATTAATTACAAGTGAAAATTTATTTCTATATGTGTGCAGTTAATTCAGAAATTTTTATTTTAACAAAATCACGAAATATGTAAACTGACTTGTTAAAGAGTTATTTTAACTAAGTTAACCATCAAATATTAATTTTTGAGCATTCCATGATAGAATTTTGAGCATTCCGTTACTCCATGAGATTTGAGCATTCCATGAACGGTAGGATGGTCAAAAAATATATATTACTACTGTATGGAAAAAATTAGTGAGTACGAATATAATCAACTGATGAAAATCCCATGTCCAATAGAATGGACATAGATGAAAACGTAGCTATTGTTTCAAAATAATACTGAAAAAATAATACTGTTTCAAAATAATACTGAAAAAATAATACTGTTTCAAAATAATACTGAAAAAATGACTTAATTTTATTATTTCAATATTTAAAATTAAATATCAGTTGTTATAGTATGAAAATACTCTTGAGAAATACGAAAAAAATTAACTAAAACAGTGCACTTACCTTCAATCATCTTTCATCTGTTGGTAACCATTTTCAAATGATAATTCAACTAACATCCTACCGCATTTTTTAAAAGTTTGGTTGTATGGATAGCAACACCCGACGGTCCAATAAAACAGAATGCAGGATTTTAGGATTTAAAACTGTAATGATAATATAACTAAAATACAAATATCCATTAAAATGGACACTGGACCTCAGGAGGTTAACATTTATTTCACAACTGCAATAAATACTCCATTCCTAAATAAAATACATGATTCATAGGACTCCTTAATTTTTCTGCTTCTTAGCAAAAGTATTTAAATATAAATTAAGAGTAATTAAGTTTACTTGAAAATAACACTTTTTGTGTTAATTCTTACAGATATTTTCAGATATATTATAGAATTTTTTGAAATAAGAATTTTGTTTTTGTAATTAAAAATCACTCTAACTTAAAAAAGTTAAGATCAGTCTTAAGAATATGAATTTCAGCGTTTACCAGCTTCCTTGTTAAAAACTTCTTTTCTGCATATATTATGATGTGTAAAAAATAACATATGGAGTTATGTAAGGCAAAGACAATATTAGAAGTTATATATAAACTCATATCTCTCTTTGATTTCATGTTTGATTGAGTCAACAATCCTAACTATCCTAATTCTATAGCAAAATAGCCTTATATCATAATGCAACAATTTCCATACTTGATCGTCCTCTCTGATCTGCTCTCTGGGCTCTCTAATAACCTAAACACGTCAATCAGATCTAAAACCACTAATTTCCAGTAATCAATACCGCAGGAACGACGTGCTATGTACCACACTACAAATACTATTTGTCATGTATAATAGTAATATCCGATGTGTATACAGTTGCTTATCTGTATCACCTACACACATAGTATGCAACCAAGTCAGGATGGCTGTGCTACTGACAAAGATGTTTGTAAACATTGTCTTGGCGTAATCTCAACAGATATTAAACAAGAATACTTCTCTTATATGAAATTTATAGTATCAATAAGTTGTCTCTGTATTTAGTTTTACATTGAAAGCTCTGTGGTTTCATATTTTCATATGAATTTTAAACAATGGAAATATTATATTCTTTTTTATTATTTTGAAAAAAACATAAAAATCCCAAATTCTTTTTTCAGATTATTTTCTTTGATTCAAAATATCTTTCGAACATATAGAATATAATTAATCTTGAATGAATTAACGAAATTAATAATATTTTGTTAATTTTCAATTTCCATAAACCTATTTGGGAGAAATTTTCAATACATAGATTGCTATAATACATACATTTAGAGCTTTATTTACGAACAAATAAACACTTTGCAACTGTAAATTAATAATTATTTTCATTCAAACAAATATTGGTATAGTACTAAGCTCTGATTCTTGAAAAGGGCTTAATATGAATTTATATTTGGAATAAAAGGCATAAACATTAATACTCATTCATAATGAAAACACTTGCATCTAAATTGACTTTTTATATGAGTATTTTAGACTTGAAAGACTATTGTTCTTTTCTCATAAAAAATTATTTTAAATATTTAATAAAATACTGATATCTTCTCTAATTCCAACATGCTCTAGAGACTATGCAAGTATAATTCTTGTCTTAATAAATGTTCTAAAATCTTATGAAAATAAAAATTAAATCTAGAAAATTATTATTCCGTTAAATGAAACAGTGAGTATAAAAACGAGGAAAGAGCTCAAGAGGACTGTTCCATCTTCTTACTTGAAGAATAACCTTGTATAGCATTATTATTTGTAATGAGGCAACTAAATTATAAAAATAATTCAATATGTTTATTAAAGTTATTTTAATTGACATATAGCATTCAAAATAATATACCGAATATGTGGTTATTTAAAGTAATTTGAAAGTACCTAAACAGATTCCACTTTAAAATTCTTATTAAAGATCTTCGAAATTTAGAGAGGGAGGGGCCAGCTCAAGAGTCGTCACTTGACCACGGCTCAAAATTTCGAGGTCTGTCACCAAAAGTACGAATACGAATTAAATGTTTTGAGCAAGCAAAACAGGTACACTATAAATAATTAGCAAAATACATATTATATAGTTAGCAACTTTAAACCATTACTCAATATTTTATGTCAGGTAAAAGTATTTTAAAGAGAAAAAACTAATTTATTTAAAAAAATAATTGTTCGATATATTTTAATTTTTAATATTACGAACAATAAAGGGTGTTCCTGTTTTGAAAATTGCGTAGAATATGTGATGAGAATATTGTAACCAATTATTTTCAAAAGATAATTCTTTTGCAGTTTCAATAACTTTTGTTTAAAAAGTATATAAAATGCCATTCTTTCGTTACTTACAAAATAGGAGTTGATGTATTTCTACCATTTGCTTTATTCTGAAAGATTATGATGAAAATCACATAATTTTAAGTTCTAAAAATTGCTGAATGGTTGAAATTTTCGGGTCAGGGAAAAACAACTTCTCTTAGAGAGAGAGTGTGATTTTTTCGTCTGAGTCATGGGTTCAGGTCCTGATTCCTCTTAATAATAGTGCAATAGAGCTGATGCACATTAAATCTTTCTAGGCTAAAAGACCTCCCATTAGGATAGAATGGAAGCTAGGAGACTGAGGAACCGATTCTGGTATCATCCTCATCACTTGACAAGGTTTAGAATTACGAGATTCGTCGCCGAAACCTTCTGGTTGCTTTTAAGCGCGAATTTATTAAGCGATAAGTCAGTTAAATATTGTAATACCTTCAAACAACAGCTCAATTTTTTTTTATAAATAACCAAAAATCATGCATTGAAATGAACGCGGAATCATTTACCAATACTAGATTTATATTACGAATGAAGCATAAAAGTATGAATTAAAAATGTGAAAGCAATCCGAAATATAATTCATGTTTCTTTTGGAAACATTAAACTTCTAAAAAATACTTATCATATATACCAGCAATTGAATATTTTGACCCGCCGCCAGAGTACTATACATTTTAGTTTTAAAAAAAATATACATTTAATATTTTCTAGTTTAATATAAAGGAGAAATACAGCGTAGTATTTATATTACATAAATATTTAAATTTATGAATACTTAAAACTTTACTACTAAACAATATAAATTAATATTGCTTGTCGGGAAAGAAGTTTAAAAAATGTTTTTTTCGTGTTCTTCTTCGGTAAATACTATGCTGTATTTCTTTTTTTCATGGTATAGAACCATTAAAACGTTTTTGTCACGACAGTATGAAAATCTATAAAATTCAGTTCTAACAGTACTTCCTTCACATAAATAAAATAAATGTGAGCAAGTTTAATCTGAAAGAAGCTAAAGTTATATATGTTTTTCGCTTAGTTTAAGTACATAAACTCGCGCGACTAATTGAAAAATTTCTTATTCAAACTATCTATGGGAGACTACAGAAAACTATATAAAGCACTTTTAAGGAAGTGTATATATGCATTTTATTTATAAAGAACTTTCATGTCTGAAGTAATGAATTTAAAGCTTTATTCTTAAGAGACATTTACTTTTCTTCATTTCCTTGAAAATTCTTCTTCAGCAGCTTGCAAACATTTCAATTGTGTAGAATTTGTCCTAAATTACAAACAGTTGAAAAATTTATTTATTTAAACTTTCAATTTTTTTTTAATTTTAGATAGGTTTTAAATAGAAATTTCATTGAAAATTTTAATAAGGATTTTATAAAAATTATTCCTCAATTTTTCCACGGTTAAGTATTTAATATTGACTCAATGTAAATAGAAATATTATACATTTATATTATTTATAATCAGTTCACAAGTTTTACACTGTTCATCTTAAAAACGAACATACAAATATTTTTTAATTAAACTAAGAAATGCTATTTGAATAAATAGTTTATATACTTTTTTGAAATACCAAATTAAAGGAGAGCGAGAGAAGAGAGAATTTAATAAGTTTGAACCTGCTTACAAAAAAATATTACAAACATTTAAGACTTTAAATAAAAAAAAAAAAAAGATTATTTATTTAAGAGTGTTAGTTATATATTGATTGACACTTTCAAGAAAATCTGAAGTTCTTGGAATGAGAAAAAATTGTTTTATATTTTCATAACTCTAATAAGATATTTTACGAATATCTTATTAGAGTATCTAGAACTAAATTTTATATTTATTGCAATATTTGAAATTTGGTTTACCTTATCCTTATACGAGTGTAACAGATTGAATTTCTCTTAGTGAGCGTCCATATGCATTCTAGGATAACTGCTTCGAAATTTGATTTTTATTCTACAATAATAATATATATTGATGAAATTAACGTTGCTAAAAATTCGTTTAAACGCTTCAGTACCTGGTTTTAGAGTTTGTCACCAAAATTTTTAATGAGACTAGCCATGCATTAATTTCGCGGAGTCAAATAAGCGCATATATGAAGTAGGTAATAATTTATTTAATTTGTAAAATTAGACTAAGATTTATAATATTATAACACAATTTCTATGATTATAATAACTTTTAACTTTTGCTCTTTCTCGCGATCAAAAAGCTATGTTTATATCCAGCGCCGTAATAGAAAATACCGTATGGTGAAAGACTGACATGTGTAAATATTGTGCTAAAAGGCCTGAGACAACAGGAGGTCCAACCTACTTTCAAATTCGTTCTGTAATTCACTTTTTGGGTGCAACAACGACGAAAGATGTTCAAACGCCATAACTAGCCCGATAGGGGTAATCCGTTTTCGACTGGTTGATAAGAACACTGCAAAAAGCGATCGGATACTTTTTTCGTAGTGGAAAGGCTTCTCGGGGTTCTTTTCCCTCATGGGTTTTTATTCCCGGTCAGGATCAAAGAAATATCGTGACATCGAACATTAGAATCTACACTTGCCCAGAAGTAGATAAGAATCAAAGGAAATTAAAAATTAAATTTTAGAAATTAAAAAAAGGACTATAGCATAACATTTAAGAAAAATACTTGGACTATTTAAAAATATAAGAGAACTAAAATTTAGGAATATTATTTTAGAACTATATAGAATTTTTGTTTCTGTACTTGCTTGTTTTTGATACTGTGCTCGGATGCTTAACTTGTTCTGCTATGCATAGAGAAACGTTTACTCCACTTTAAAGACAGGTTTAAAGAGGTAAAAATGATTATTATGGCAAGATGAGGAAACTATTTTAAAAGCATGCAGCTGTTGATGGTGATAGAGGGAGTTTGAGCCTGGGTTCCGTTCAAAGACTGAGGGCTCAAAACGACGCCGGCACACAAGATTAACTGTACTTCCCAGCCACGAGGTAGAGAAACATCCTCCACTGTGGTGGAATGTATACGGCGGATCTCTTCAACAACGACTTAATATGTAGCCCGAGGGTGAATCTCTTTTATCTTAGGTTATAAGAGTCCTGCAGAAAGCGACCAGACAACTTTTCTTCGGACCCAAAAACGGAGGGCTCGAAACGCCACCTGCGCACAAGGTCAACAATATTCCTCACCACGAAGTAGAAAACCCATCCACTGCGTCGAAGTTAAAACATCGCTCCCGCTGAAAAAGCAAGCAATGCGCGACCATGCGAAATCCATGGGAAAATCTGTGTAGTATACAGAGACAGTTTTGTGTGAGGGAATGGTTCGGAGACCGATTCAATTATTCAATCCAAGCAAAAAGAACGTGAACAATTAATAATATCCTGCGGTTGGAAACAAATGAGTCATTCGCTGTATAGTTCTGACCTAGGGTAAAATGACTTTCACTTGTTCTTGCAAATGAAACCATTATTAAATTGTTATTGTTTTCATGATGAAGTAGCAGATGTCACAACATTCTGAATAAGCTTATTGGCGGCTACCTTCTATGAAGTTAATATACAAAACCTTACATTTGAGCCATACAAATTGATTATGATAAATATCTTACTGTTCTAGATGACTATGACGTAGTGTAATGTTTATAAAAATCATTATTAATCGAATGTATCTTGTCTACATCTTTCTTTGAGCATACTGTCTGGAAAGTCCTCGACAATATTTCATTCAAACATCAATTCAAATATTTTTATAAACAAGATAAAAACACTGGAGGTTCTACCTTTGAAGTCTAATTCATTCCCTTTGAGTCATTTTAAGTGTAAAATTTTTTCATAACTGAGGAAGGGGGGGATTAATAGTCATACATTATCTTTCTCATAAATCATATTTGTATGGTAAGAATTAAATGATCCATTTAAAAGGATCATAATTAAGTTAAACAATTGTTTCACACTCTCCTGGCAATCGTCATAGGTAATTATTAATAATTATAAGCCACTCCATTATTGTTGAGTCTGAATTTCCAGAACAAAATATAAAACTGCTATTAAGACTACATAATATTAATTAAATTAAGTAGAAAAAAGACATCGAGAGAAAATTACATCCCTTATTAAGTCTATTAACTTCAGTGTTTTATTTTGTTAGAAATGAGTGTAAGTACTTCTTCAAGAATTAATAAAAATTAATCACACACACACATCCATACATTGGGTAAAAATAATGTTCTTCCGGTTATATACAATGAGTGATGTAAAATGAAAAGAAACACAACTTTCATTGCAATATTATTCCTAACCCTAAGTTTTTTAAATAAACAATAGGCAGAATAACTCAAAGTGGAAGAATGATATATATTTTACAAAAAATGGGAAAATCTCTTATTCATCATGCTCTACAGAAAAAGATAAAATATTTATTTCAATTCAAAGAAATAAATCATAGGTAGATATTTATGTCTTTATTAATAACTACGTTATCTTTGTTTTATTGTTGCTTTATCAGAAAGTGTTCCATTAAAAAATCAATTACTAAAACGTTCTGGATGTTTTGAATGGAACTTAGAATTATACAAAAATCTGAGACATTCCAACCTTCAATATTTTTAGTTTTTATCCATTTTTGTATCGTTTAATACAATTATTCCAGTTTTATCTAAAATAAAAGAGGAAATATTTATATTTGATTTGAAGACATGATTATTATGTTGGAATTAAGGTTGAATCGAGTATGTCTGATTAAATAATCTAAACTGTACAAATTGCTTGTATTTATTGAAAGAATTTTAAATTATATTATGCATTTCACTGGAAAAACAAGGCTTGATGTATTTATTTTTCGTGTGCATTTTTGAAATATTTTCTCGTCATCAATTTAGTTATTAAATTTTTACTAATAGAAGCCACAAATTGCTTTAATGGTTCTTATAAATTATAGTTTGAATTAGAATATTTTTCGAAATAATTCTTGACTACGATAAAAAGGTTGTACATAAGAATCTTAAAAGTTAAAAATATCTGTTTCACGCTAAAACATCATCGCTTTCAAATTGTTCAAGCTGTCCAAGCCCTTTTTACACTTTAATCTATAAAAATTACTTTATTCTTGGAATATTAAATATACATTTTACTTTTTATAATAAAATGTTTAAAATTATTTATCTTAATTTATATTTGAATGCATAGAAATTTTTTAATTCATGTATTTGAAAATTTCTGAGCTTCTTATACTAGGCCAAAGCAAAAAAAAAAAAAAACATAGTACAATATCAGTCAATAAGAAAAGTGACAAAAAACTGGTACAAACTGTAAAGTGTAACATTTTTATTTATTTTACTGTAAATCTTTCAAAAAAAGAGGAAAAAAAATTCATAGCAAATTAACGTTAAAAGTAATTTGATTTTTTTACAGTTTATGAATTATTTGCTTGTTATTAAATTATTCGTACTATAATATTAATTTTATGAAAACTAAAATTCTAAATATTAAGTATTGATAAAAAATATTTCTTTTCTCATTAAATATAATGATTTTTATTTTAACATTATCCTCAAAATTTCATATGTCATAAATTGCTCTGAAAGAACTTAAATTATTATGTTGAATAAAACAGAGCAGTATTAATTAAAATAAAGAATACCTAGCCGAAATCACGTGGCATTAAGCTCTTACAGAGAATAAAAAACAAATTCAATTTTATGAACAATGTTTTACCAATCTTATTTAAAATATAGTAAATTTTTATTAATAGCAAGTCATTGAAAAGAGTAATGACTATTACTGTCAAAAGAGAGAAAACAATCCTACTGGAAAACTCAATCTTACTTGCATTTGAATACAGTAATAATAATTTAAAAATTCAGTTCATTTATTGACATAATATTTAACGAGCTGATAAAAAAAATAAGGAAATGTACATACTAAAAGTATTGATCCAAATTTTTAATATGGACAAAACTTAAAATTTAGTTTAGCTGAAATAATAACTATAAAAACACTCATGAAAAAATTGCTCATTATGAAAGTTCTTAATTCTAACCGAATTGTATACAGCAAGTAACGGAATAGACCTAATTTGTATTGCAATTGAAAGACGTCTTTTCAATCCACAAAAGAATCTCTTAGCTTCAAAGAAACTTTCCCATCACCATATATTTACTGTTTTTTTCTATCTATTCAGAGAAAGATGACGTAAACTGTGCTACGAGAATGATTTGCAATAGCCAAGTGTAAGTACCAAAATGAATCAGAAGAAAAAAAGTAATAAAAAACGTAAGTATTACATTGATTTCCATCAGTCCAGACATCTTTTATATGTCCAGGTTAAGCATAAAGAATTGTAGAAGGAAATGAGGCAAGAGCACTTGAGATTTATTATTGTAATCCAAAACGTACTTTTCGTGTAAGGACAGGAGTTAAACGCAAAACTCTCGATTCGGTTCAAGCATTTCATTGGTCAATGAAAGACAGCTTGCGGCAACCATTTCACTTTATTATATTACGTCATGAGCATTTATTTGGCGTCCGTGAATGCAGAAAAAGGAACGGAATTACTCAATCGTTTTACTTCTTTTCTCAGATAAGCACTTAAAAATGATTTCTTAAACTTTATCGATTGTGAAATAACGGATTTGCTTATTCTTTTTATTTTTTTCCATAAAATATTAAAAAGTATTTATCTCTGTCTTATGCATTATGATATTATACCTTTCACCATATATATATTCACGATGGAAAAATGTAAATAGAATAAGAAAAGGAAGCTTAATTAAGGGGACATACGTCATAAAAAAAGTAACAGTTGCAAAAGAAAAAATTAATTTAAAAAATACTATTAGCAATCACACTATCAACTACCAGCAACAAAAGTTACTCAATTTGGACAACTTTTTAACATATAATGTATTTTTTTGTGTTATGAGACTCGGTACATTTTTTTCAATGGATTTTTATTTTGATTGCATTCAGTTTTCTTGAAATAATTTTTTTGTTCATAATACTCCTTTTAACTCAAATTTCTCTAAAACTCTACATAATTTTAAAATTACATTTCTTATTGCAAATTAAAATAAATCATGTATAAAATTTGTAATATTTTGATAATTTAGGAGGGAATTTTCAGATAAAAAATGCATTGCGTAAATCAGTTTTATTTATTTCTTATTAATGCTTGAATTACGAATTCTGTATCACAAATTCTTTATTTTATGTTCGTTTTGCTTCTATCAATAATTTGTTTCATCACAACTTAACAAGAGTTTGTACTGAAAATTTTAAACTCTATTTTTTTAAAAATTGTAAACTCATCTGGATATTTATTTTTCATTTAACAATAATTAAAAATCCAGATGAGTGTTTTGAAAATAGTTCCCTTACGCATGCCCTCAAAAGATAATTAAGAATGAATATTTATCAAATTGGGAATTAAAAACTTGTCGCAGATCGGAACTAATACAACATCAATTTTAATGTACCTACAGAACCAATCTTGTAGCTCAAGCCTTCCGATCTCTCTTTCTCTCTACTAACACTACAACTCTATTAAACTCTTCGTAACTATTGTTGATTCCTCCTACCTCCTGTCTGCTATATGCCTTTTTCAATATACTTCAATTTATATAGTAATGTCGATTTATATAAGTCGTGTTTAATTCAAAAGTCTGAATTCTAATATCAAATCACGTCATAGAAAATTCCATAAGGCTAATTGAAGGAAAATTCCCATTCTAACTAGTTAAATGTTGATAAATGAGTTTGAAATTTTATGAAAACATAATTTTATGTTTTAAATCACAAAAAGCAATTTTAAATATATACGAAATACGTTGAAATATTTTAAGAATTCAAAATGTTACAAATACGATTCAAAACACTTATGTGTACAATATAAACCCTTTAAAAAAAAAACTTTTAATGGAATTTCATAAAGATAGAACAAATTCTGAGGGGAATAGAGTTCTAAATCCAGCATCTCCTTTAAATTTGAAAATCAGAACTTTGTTCTGAATAGAAATTGAGATTTATATTTCTTTAGTAGTTTTTAAAACTGTGTTGCCATAGGACAGAATTTCCCAAATGGTGGTTCCAGAACCTTCGGAGGTTCGTGAGGTGTACAAAAAAGGCTCTCGAAAATAGAAGTGCAATGGAGGAATTTCAAACCACTAATATAAAAAAACGACGAAATAATAAATTTACATGTATTTACCGCTCTATTAGTCATTCGTAAATTATAAAATAAAAAATTAATATAAGTAAGTGTTCTTTAATAAGACAAATATTGATAAACACGTTATCGCACCACAAGTCCCTGGGTGGCGTTAGCTGCTGAAAAAGAAGTTGAGAAGAGTTGTCTCTTACAATTATTTTTCACGACTTTGACAGTCTATCCAACAACTGACGCTTGTATCTGATTGGATAGCAAAGCAGATAACAAGATCAATTTCCTGAGGTAAATATTTTTCTCAACTGGATAAGAGCGTTAACAGACGTTCGTGCAGACATTTGTAAGCCTTGTACGATTTATTTCGCGATTAGTATTATGCTTAGGTAGTTTTGTAAAGTGAAACTATTCTCGTGTAAATAACTTTTATTATTTTTATACCATGTTTTTATTACCGATCGAAAGTTAAAACGGATCACTTAGTAGAGTCTGATAAAATGGTTGGCATGCAGTTATTTGTCCATTTTTCAACATCAATGCCTAATTTTGAAAATCTATATATAGAGAAGCAATTTTCAATATGGTCGATATTTTTTCTATAAAAAAAAGTTAAATAAGCTGGTTTTAGTATATGGGTGTGTGGTCAGATGTTGCAAAATCAATGACAGGAATACATTCTGGTCTTCTAACTCGGATAAAGAAGATCAACATGAAAATTGAATAAACTCATTGCTGCATTCATAGACATACCGTCTATGAATGCAGCAGTGACATACATCGGCATATAAGAGCATTCCCGCAGAGTTATCAAATACTTTAAGTTATGCTGTAAAAATTAAAAAATTATAAGATCTCGCGTTAGAAACTGCCGTCTATTCCATGCAACTTTGTGAGTATTTTGAAAGTTTTGACATTCCTTTACTATTTCATACAGAAGTACATTGTTTTCGCGTGGCAAAGTTTTGACACACTTGTTTGAATAGAAGTCTGAAGTTCAAGCCTTTTTATTGATCACTCATTTTATTTGTCTTCTTATATGATTAATATTCTTCGGCTGAAAATGTTTGCATCTGAGATCTTTTGTAAATTAAATGAATTAAATCTGTTATTACGAGGTGCAGGTGTCCTCATTTTCACTGTGCATGATAAAATTTAAATAATGCTAAAAATCAACTTTTAGATCCAATACCTTCTGATGATTGAATAAGAATGTTTTGGTTCTCTCAGCAACGTTTATCAGGAAATTCAATTAAACGATGAAAGTATTAAAAGAAATATTTGTGAGCGTCTGAAACACCCTTCAATTAACTTTCGATGACTATTTTCCAAATAGACGTTTACTGAAGGTAGAAAAACTCATTGAGTTATCTAGTGACAGTTCTCTAAAAACTGTTTTTAAAGATCACTCTAATTGACTTCTGGATCTATGTGCAAATGAGTATACTGTTTTGTCAAAAAAAAAAAGGCCCTCAGAGTTTTTTTTTTTTTTACCTTTTTGTACAGCATATCTATGTAAGAAAGGATTTTCAACACATATTCTTCTTAAAGATAAATACAGAAATATATTAAACACAGAACCTGATCTAAGACTGAAATTGTCAGACATTGAGCCAGACTCTGAATTTCTTTGTTCCCTTTAACAACCACGAATATCCTATTAAGAGCTTTTCTTTAATTTAATGTATTTTTAACTAAGAACCTATTTGAACCTAACTAACTATTTTGTTGAGTTAATTGTGTATTCATTTTATTATAGCTGTCGTCTTAGTTTTTACTAATGTTTGCATTCAGATATGTTTCTTAGCCATCCAAGGGGCTATTGTTTTCTATACCCTACAAATGTCGTACCTGACCACTTTTCAAAAATTCATCTTGTTTCTGCATACATTTTTTATGACTGCTTTCACCAGTAATGAACTTAATTTTCAAATATACGTCAGAATAAATTTCTCCTGAATTTTTTTTATTGGAATGAAATGAAATATATGCGATGTAAGAATGATATCTACTTTCACCACTAATGAACACAATTTTCAAAAATATTTCGTTCCCCCAATTTTTTTACTAGAGTGAAACAAATATAAAAATTAAGTATTTTATTTACTTATCAATTTATGTATTACCTTAAATCATATGTAAACTGTAATCAAGATATGACTGAAAATAAATAACATTATTCAGAAATTTAAGCTGTAAGGTAGCTTTTTATCCTACAAGAATTTCAAACTACGTCTTTTTAGTTTGGCTACCTTCTTGAAATGTTTTTGAGTCAAAGGATTTTAATATTAATTTGCTATTATTAGCCACTTTAGGGGCTATTATTTTAGGTGGATCACTTTTAGCGTACCAGATCACTTTTCAGTTTTTTATCGTTTGCTTTAATTTTAATTACATTTAGATGAGATATAATATTGAATTTAATAAATTATCGTTAGCTCTATTTTAATTACACTTAGTTTAAATATATTCATTTTAATAATTTATCGTTTCCTTTAATTTTAATATCGGAAAAGTTTATTATTGTCCATCTCTCGATGTTTCCTCGTTTACTTTAATTCTTATATTTAATTGAGTAATTTAATAATAATTATAAAAAATGCGCTCCTTGGGTTAATCTGTTCTTTGCAAAACTTTGCATAGAAATTTTTAATTTTATTATTATGTTTTCGTTTCTTGTTATACACTATTGTGCAACATGGAACATAAGTGTTCTACCAAATGTTATTGTTTTCTTACCTGTTATTAACGATTACAGAAGGAGTTCGCCAATTTCTTCCAGATTTTAGAAGGGGTTCACAAGGATCAAAAGGTTGAGAACCACTGCTACAGAATAAAGAAACTAATATTTGGAAAATAAAACGCTTCGTTTAAACAGAAAGAAACTTGAAGAAGAATATTTGGGCAAAATTCTAATACGATTTGAAAATAAACAAAATTCCAAGAAATGTGAATAAATTCAGAATGTAAATATTTAGAAAAATTAAACGAGTATATTATTGACCCAAATATGATCTCTACTTTGATATATAGAGTCGTTCATAATATGCGTTTACACCACAAAATAAGCATCTGTTGAGATTGTTAGTCAGACGGATGCATTACGATATTCATTATATTATCATATTACATGATACGAATTATAATATTACATGATAATTCAATCTGTTCATAAATATAAATCTCACCCCAAAAGTAAACCTCTGTAAAGATTGACATCAAACGGACGTATTATGTACATCTGCTGTAATACATAACAGTTACATTGAATCATACAGTAATATTATATAAATGAATAATTAAATCTGAATGAATAATTGAATAAATAACACTAATCGAATAAAACAAATTAATAGATAATAAATATGTGAATAAAATAATTACAACATAAAAAATATAGGTTATTTGTTACATGTGAAAAAATAAGACGCCATAAAATAAATCTTAATGCGCATTTGACACAAAATTTAATATAAGAGCCATTTTCATTTTTGAAAAAACATTGATTTATATATGCAGTATAACCTTATTTAAATATATATACCTTACATTTATAAAACAAGATTCGAAAAAAGTGTGTATGTGAGAGAGAGAGAGAGCTCTGTCATGAAATGAAAAGTAATGGTAAAATAAAATAATTTTAATTAAAAGCAGTAAATGTAGAAGAATGCTATTGAATGTTATTTAATCAAACAACTAATCAATGCTCCCTGCTTTGATCCACTCTAACTCAATACGTTCATTAGTTATAAACGCGTAAATTCCTTCATAAAAGTATGCATCCGCATTAAATCTCGGACGCGTAACAAATTAGGTGGCAAAATTTTCGGCCTGGCCAATATAACAGTGACCCACAATCGGGTATGCCTGAAATTGCAAAAGGATAGTTTCGTTGTCATAGTTGCCTTGTCATGCGCTTCTTGATTAAAGCTACGTGTTGTAATGCTGTATCCGAAATCTATATCGTGGTCACCCCGAAAACCGAAGTATCAAATTACTGTTGAGAATGCTATGTGGAATATTCCGTGTAACAAGATCCGCTCGTGCCTGCATATCAGTTAATTTATCTTATAACTGAACCGTATATTAAGAAAGCGGTGGCCTTTCCCATTAGAATGTATTTACTAAAAGCCTCCAGATTCCACATCGTCCACTTAGGCAACAAAATGGTTGAGGAGCGTATGTTATAATTAAATTCCTACATTTATCTGGTAAATTGCCTATCTGTCAGTATATAGCATCAATAGGATGAGTGAAATAGGGGAAGTACAGCTTAATTAGATTTATATTGATTACAGTTTTGAGCTTTAGTTCTGTAATATTTTAACAAAATGACTAAAAATTAAAGAACTCTTCCTATGAGAAATTATTTTATTCCTTAAGCTATCAATAAATAATCCATACAAGTTTTTCAAGATAAAATTTAAGGACTTTTTAATCATTTTAATTTTTATTGATTATATTTAAAGAACTAGATTGAACGAATTTCAGTTTAGAAACTTTAATTTTCTTTTCTAACAATAGCTTTCTTCATAGATTTAAGCTCATAAGTTCCATAAATGTATCCATCACAGTTAATAGAATAATATTTTTTACAAACATTTCTTTCATTTTTAATTTTTAGAATTCAGTTTGAGTTTTATAGCACTTTAGTTTCAGAAATACTAAGTTATTTCAAAACATTTTTCGGTTTTTTCACAGAAATATAACCTACTGTTTTATCACTGAATGTCATTCAGTCTTAGATAAGACCAATTTTTTAGGAAACGGAATTTATTATGCATAAATTTAATCATTTTTAAATAATTTTCTTTACAAAAATGTAATCTACTTTTTTTCCCTCTCAATGTCATTCAGTCTAAGCCTACAGTAAATTTATAGGAAACTGAGTTTATTATATTTAAATTCACTCATGATCGAATCTAATTATATATATTTAATCAATTCTTAGGTCTAAATTAAACTAAAATCTAAAGTTCTTGATACACTAGATCATATGCATCTTAGTCATGATCCATTGAGTTATTTCCTACATTCAAATTTTACGTATACAATAATTTATTCTTAGTATGTAAAACGAATATAAAGAATAATTCAATATATTGAATTTGCCTTTCGTCATCGTGTTATTTCTACCATCATGACTTTCGAATAACATTTGTATCATTTGATTCATAATATAATTATAATATACTTAATGAATCAAATGCATAACACACAAAAGAAACGCTTTTGATGTTAAGTTATTCGCGATTTTCTCTTAACGAATTCTGGGGATTTTTTGAAATTTGAATGACATAAAATTTCAATTCCTTGTCAACCAAATGAAACGTGTTAGGCAAATTAGAGGGAAATAAGAATTGTAAGGAAGTGAATTGTGATAGTGATATATAAGCAAAATAGAATTTAAAGGAACAAGAAGGGATACGTATTATAATGAAATGCGGATGGATGCTGCTAGTTAATTAGAGTGAATTACCGTAATTAATCGATTGTAGTAAAATTGATTAGAAGTACCTCCTAGTTAGAGTAATAGGAGGTGTTAGGTGGAAGCCTGTGGTGTTAAAGAAGTGTCACACTCGGTGCGAGGGAGTTGGTAAGATAATACTTCATTATTTGATTATAATGTAATATTTAAGTAAATTAAAAGAGAAAGAGATTCAAGAGAGAGCGGCCTTACGTGTTCTGTGAAGATGGTAAATAAACTGTATTGTCTTTTTTTCCGACTCCTCTTTTATTGGATTTGAGATCTTATTGACTATTTAATTTAACTTTATAATGTATGTAGACTGAAATAATGAAGGGAGTTCGCTACACGTTCAATTAACACATTAAAAGTTTCCTCAGATATATGAATGTTATTTTATTACATATATCACGTAATATCTCACTTTATTTTTAATTACTCGTTTAGCAGAGGGAATATAATTTAGTTTTAATCAGCTTGTTTTGTTCTAGTGTGACATTTTGCAAGGAGTTTGACAAGCTTATGAATAATTCCAGTTTTCTGAAAAGTCACTAATTATCTGTCAAGAACGTATGGTCCGTTCTCACGGTAATTCAACTACTCCTTTCAGCGAAGAGTGTAATATTATGTAAAAAGTGCGGTCAAACAGCACGGAATAAATATTCAAAGCTGGTGCTTTCATTCGTAGACGCTGCATTACTCAATAGAGACAATATACGCACATTAACTTTCATTACCCATCGGAAATGAATTTTAAATTAGGTAGGCCTCTTCAATTTGAGCTGATTAAATTTAAATATAAACTATGTTGAATGCAAGATCGTGTAAAATTCCATTACTTTAACGTAACTTAAAGTACTGTGTGGAAATCTATTCCCAAATTAATAACTCTGTTTTGTAAAGCATTATTAGATTCCTCACTGAATAATATAATGTTGTTTATAATAAGTATTCTTACTTATTATAAACAACTGTTTCGCGCAATAGATACCAAAACAAATATATTTTATTTATTGTAAAAAATAATGAATTTCATATTGATATGAACTCAAAGAAGTATTTTAATTAATTATTTCACTTATAAAATGATACAAATTTTTTCAAAATAGATGGTTTAAAATACTTGCGAGTATTATTCTCCAAACAAACATTCAAAAGAATGTTAATGAGTGCAACTGCATACAATGTATTTGAATCACACTTGTGAGAGCACTTGTTCTAAAACAAGAGTATATTTTATTTTAAATGGTACTATTTTCTCAAATTCCTAAAAGTATTTTGATTTTAACAATCATTATAAATCCAAATTAACAAATTTTCTTCGTAAATTCGAAAACTAGTCTCGTGCAAATTTTGAATCGTATCAGTACAGTTTTTAAATGTTAAGATAATTATAAAATAAGTGACAGGAAATTATATTTCGGTATTTTAAAAATATAGTTTATTAAATACATATTTTAATTCCACAATTAATAAAATATTTATAACAAATATCCTAGAAACATTACCTTAAAAAGACATTTGAAAAAATTACCAGTGCTAAAATATCAATTTAAAAATGTTTCAAATTGAATCTTAAGATTTCAGAACGTTTTCTCTGAATTCCAAATGTTGCTTCGCTTTGTTTTATTAAACTAATATCAACTTATAAATTTAATTCAAACTTTAATTTTTAAGAAAGCTAATTTAAGGTAGCTTTCTTGCTATTGAAACACATGTGCTGAGATTTATTTAAAATTTAAATATAGACACCGGAGCAAGAAGAGAATCGTGATTACTTATCGCTTACAAATTACGAAAAATAAAATTGAAAAATTTAAGTTCATGCTTTTCAACATATCAAAAGGAGAATCTACAAATCGGATAGAAATCTCCATACACTTTTTTAATGTAAATTAATGTAAAATCCCACTGAAAGTCAAAACGTATTTTTAGGAACAAATCTAATATTTGTTCAATAAATTTTCTATCTCTCTATCGAATGTTTAATATATAGGACAAAGGGCAAAGAAACACAATCTAAAATTAAGTTTAAAAATTCTAAGAGATTTTGCAAAGGAATACACACACACAGACACACACACACACACACATATATATATATATATATATATATATATATTGAATGATGAAGGACTAACTTACACTTTCAAAAAGTGTAAATCCATGGAAAAGCATGTTAGAATGTATCAAGACAGATTAAGTTTCTCCGTAGAGTACAGAATAGTATAATTTCCTATTTATTCAACTCAACAGGGTCAAATTCTTCTATTAAATTAAAAAATAATCATATATAAATAATCGTGTGTGTGTGTGTGTGTGTGTGTGTGTGTGTGTGTGATTAAAATTTCACAGTTTATAGAAAATTTTATGAGATTAAAAATTCTTTAAAATTGCTTCAATATTCTGAAGTACTTTACCAAAGGTACAATTGTTTTAATTACAATCTATAGTGTGTTCAGAATATAATTTTGCAATTTTAACAAACTTTATTTGCGTTAGTTGCTTTTTCTGATGTATTATCTTTGTAGTTCAAAGTATTTTCGCATCATTTTAGTTTCGCAAAACTGTTAACAGCAAAAATTTAAAATAGAGTTAGCTATTGATATGCTATTGTTATTTCACTGTATTAAATTAACCCCTATTAGTTCCTATTGCTTTAATGTTTTATTTGTGAAATTAAGAGTTGGTAAAATATATAACAGGTCTGTCTATAATAATAACTTTATTTCGTAATGCATAATTTGGGAAAATACTTCTCTAAATTAATTTCCTCTCTTCATAAATATAATGTTATTTTATATGAATTCTTGCAATATTAGCATTAAAATGAATCTCGTAATTGTTTGAAAGCAACATTAATTCTTTATAACGTTTACATTTAAGGTATTGTCTTGAAATAATTATTGCTTAGCTATGTATGAAAATTGCTTGCTTTCAAATTTAATAGTAAAATATTTTCTAATAAGAATGATATGGAAACCATTTTCAGAAAATGTTTCTGTTTCACCAACATTTTTTATTTATATTGTTACATACTTTACTCTTATTCATTTTCAAAACAAAATTCATACAATATACTTTTACCATTTTAAATGAATTATTCTTGTGGGTAGATATGATTGTGTGAAAAGAGAGAAGTTATTTTTTCTTTAATGATAATAAATGTTCTTTATTCAATTTATGTTCTGTTTATAAACGTAAACATTTCGGTAATATAATTTATACCAAGTTAACACAGAGTTAAAAATTAATTTTCAATTTATACACTAACAGCGATACAGATATTCTTCATATCAAGAACAACATGGAAAAAAATCTAAATTAAGATTTCATTGATGTGTAATTTCCTTATAAACATATAAAGGAATTATTTCAGTATAGAAAAGTAAGTATTAATTACATTTATTTAAAGATATTACTCTTTCCAAAATACTTAATTTTAACAAAGCATGTTTTCTTCAAAAAACTTCAGTATCAAATTCATTTTTAAGTAAATCTTTATTCCTTTTGTATTTGAATGAAATATGGATAATTTTGCATGGGACAAAAATAACATTTTGTTCAATTATTGCATCATATTTCTCTAGACTCGAATAACAAAGCGTAAACTTTGAAATGAACTTCATTAGCCCGCCCTTATTTCGATAGATAATTAAAAGACTAGCTTTACGTAATGCTTCATTAAGCTCAATTAAGTCTTTAATTATTTTAAGATTAATTAGATTTTTATTGTTCTGCGATGCGTACGCATTCGCTACATAAAGGAAATTTTTACTACTTCTATAACAATTTATGCATTAATGACACCCGCAACTGCTTTCTTAAAAGTGGTAAAGAATATAACGGACTTTAATTGTTTCAGTTTTGTGACTTAATGGATACACTTTTTCGTCTTTTCACTCTATAAAAAAGCAAAATATTTGAGTTGAGACTTAATTTAAAGTATGTTTCCCTTTCAAAGTTTTTATTTTTATTTAAGAAGTTGAAATCGTGGTGTTTAATTATTCTTTTTCCTTAACGTTAGAGAAAAGTATTTTATATGAGTAACCATTAACCATTTCAAAGAAAGCGTTTACTTTTTTGCAATTTATGAATCTTGATATCTTTTATTTTTAGTTCTGTCAAATAATGGATTCTTACTGCATGTTAAAAACTAAATAAGAGAAAAAATATTTTGTAAAAAATGTAAAGGAGTAAATTTCCGTTTTAATAATAATTACAATAAATTATTCATATATTCTTCCGAATTATAATAGTTACGCATTATAGCTATATTTAATATAATTATTTCCTGGTCTTAAATTAAGCATAATATATATATAATAGTATTAATTATAATAATTAATAAGAATATTATAGTAATTAACTAAGCATTACACACACATACATATATATATATATGTATCATTTGGAATGTTTATATTTTTGCCTATTGTAATGTTTAAATAATTTACGTATTCTAATGCATCTACGTGGTATGACTATTACATAACGAGACTGAAGCTGCTGCAGAAGATATATGCATGCTCCAAACGCCAGAAACAGACAGCTGATTACGTGAAGACTTCTCTTTCGGATGCAGTGCCTCTCGCTTCTGTAAGCAAATCCGTATAGTAGTAGCATTTGTATTAGAATTTTTTTCGTTAGTTTATTTTGCCCGAAAAATGGTAAGTCGGCAACGAATTGTTGTGAAATTTCACATGAACTTGGAAAACTGCTACTGATAATTTATTGAAAGAAGCGACACGCATCCTCGAGGAACTGACAGAAGAAGACTTTCAGCACTGTTTCGAACAATAGAAGATTCGCATGGAGTGTTGTAGGGATAGAAGAGGTATGCATATTGAAAGTGATAATAAGTAAATGTGTATGACATCAAAATAAAATGTTTTACAGCCTCAGTTTGATTATTTAAGAGCAACACTTCGTACAAATAAACTGCTTAGAAATATTTCAGTTTAAACTGCTACTCTTCCAAAAAATTTTAGAATTTTAGTTATATTGATATATTTATGTCATTTATTGTTACTTTATTATTCTAACCATTTGGGTTTTAAGCGAGAATGCACATCAAACACACGTACTTTCTGCATTTCTATTAAAATTATAATTAAGTTATTTTTTTTATTTTATTTGATAGAAAATAACTAAACTACTACTTAGAAGCTTCAGACTTAATATTAGAATATTTTAAAGATGTAATATTTGTGTAAAAGAGTCTCTCAGCAACTTTTCATTAATAACTTTTAGGAAAGCATTCATATATTATACCATCTACACAACCTACTTTGATTTCCAATTTCCTTTTCAAAAATATTCTGACCGCTGACCGAGAATATCTCACTCGCCATATCTAGGCAATTATCTGTTACCACTCTGCAAGACTCTTTCCAACGAATCGTTCATGAGGATATATTTCATTTCCTTGAATTTATAGATGATATCACAGATATAGTTTTATCACAGATAATTGAATTGATTCGTATCGAAATGAGTTTAATATGAATAGCTTTAGCTATTAATAATGGAATTTTTATGTGAATTCAATTTTTGTTTGTGCTAAGTAATAATAAGACATTTTACTTATAGTTATTTCTGGAAAATTTCTCAAATGAAGAATTAATTTAAATTTATAAATCTACTTTGTAAAAGAACATAACTACAAACTAATATGACAAAGTCATTCATTATTATTTTAATAGTAGCTTACTTTCAAATATTGTATTTAAATAATTTTGCAATGTTACTCGTTTTTTCAATAAATCACACACAAAAAGTATTAGAAAAACTATAAAAGCACACAGACATAACCTTTTCTAACTATATGAAAGTAACTTACACTTTATTCAGTGCATTTTTGAAAAGAAAATGTATGTAAAAAAATTAAATATATTGGTCCAACTTGAGTATATGTATTACAACATTTAATATTTAACTCTATAAAGTCTTTCCACTTTTGGCACTCTGGAAACTTATAAGAGCGCTGGACTGGTTTTATAGAGCTACCTATCCTATGGTTCTCAACTAACGTCTGATAACATTTAACTTCTCACCAACAACTGAGCCTTTTTTTTTTCCTTATTTATTACAAAATGATTATTAATTAAAGGATATTTCAAAACACTTTATTCATAATTTGTAAACACTTGTTAAAGACTATGCGAAAAAATAGTGTTGCATAAATGTTACTCTTTTACAACTTCAGTCTCCACCTTTGAACAAAATTGACTTCTATTGCAAAACAAAATACTTTTTTTAAAAAAATTTCTTCGTTCTGTACTTTTCCAAACCCAAAATAACCCCCGTGCGGAAGATTTGAAATTTTTGTGTTTTACTTTATTATAAATAAAAATATCAAACTAATTAAATTTTTTATTAATAAAAAACATTTTTAATGAATATACTTTATACTTAAGGTATAAGAGTTTCATCCAGCAGATTGCTTATTATCAGCTTAATGTGTATTAAAGACACTAGTGAAATCTATAAAGCAAAAAAAATGTAATATGATAATATGATTCAAAATATTAAATGAGACTCATGCTCAGTGCTACAGTCAATTAATAAGTTTATAATTAATCAAAGTTACACACTTTTATATGTAATACAGTTTAATTAGCGGGATTTTTACTAAGCTACTCTTTTTTCAGGAAACACGTATTTAATGTTCTTATAAATTTACTTTAGGAGTAAATTAAGTATAAACGAAATAGAATGAGCAGATCTAGTACGGCCGTTCATATAATGGCTTATTCAATTAATTATATTAATTAGAAAGAAACATTTCAAGAAAGTACAATGCTACCACATTTTAGCTATTAAAATGAGCATCAAACAATTTTTCAACAAAAGTATTCCGGAACTTTGTTCTTCAGAAATAGCCACAAAATATTAAATTTGGATCATTGTTTTCATCTTATTAAAGTAACTTATTTTTGAAGTAAGAAAATGACTTACAAATGTATTGATAAGTTTCAAAATTCACCAATTATTCACTTGTTTACGTAACGCTTTAAAGAGTTCGTTGTGTTTTTTAAACTTTATAATTTTATATTGTGGTCATGAAATAAATCTCTAATCAAATGGAATGTTCGTTTATGTAAAAGGAAACTTTATTACTGAAATTTAATGTCATGAGAAGATTCTTATGAGCAATTATTTGCACATATCCTTTTAATATTTTTCCGGAATTTCAAGATGTTTTAAATGAAGCTTTCAAATCAATCAACATACAAATGGAGACGATTTTTATAAGTTCCATTTTTTCAATAAGGACTCCTTTTTGTAATTTAACTTACATAAATTTTTATTTTTCCCACCTGCCTCTCACTTTTTACTTCAAATATTTTAAGTTTACAATGAATGAAACTGAACATTAAATTTAAATGTTATATATTTAGTTTTTACCCTAGTTTCTCCAATTCGTTTGTTTGTGGTAAAAATTGAAAATTTATGAATTATATATTTATTACAGGTTGGGAAATATTCTCTGCTGAACATCCGCTTCATTATGGTGGATATTTGAAGTTTTAAATAACTAAATGGAAAATGAAATTTTAAATTCAAATTTAAACCCATATATTAATTAGAAAAACAAAAATAAAACAGAAGTAAATGAAATGCTTTACTTTATTTTTCTTACATTTATTTAATTTGGTGACTGTCAATTAAGAACTCCAAATTTGTTACACTTTTCTATAAATACGGTTCTTAAGTTTCAAATATGTTGTACTTTAATTCTAAAATGCATTATACTTACATTTTGAATATTTTTATAAACTATTTGTTACAGAAAGTTTTCTTTTAAACCTCGTTGTGCATTTATTTTGATAATTTGAAAAAAGAACTCATATAAAAATCGTATAAATACACATTTCCTTTAAACTTCTGATATATTATCCTAATTTTGAAAATATTTTTGCTAGATTTCTTATCACAACAGCTAACAAAACGTTTTTCTGGGAAAAGTTGGAAAATCAAATGGTTATTATTGAATAATAAGGACTTATGTGCAGTGAATTCAAAGGGCCTCACATTTTTCTCACTGAGTATAATATCAAAGTTGTCGAGCAAGTCTGACCACAAATTCCGTCCTTATCATCCGATTATGGTATGAGATCTCATGGTCTATTGCAAATTGCCCATTGTGTTGCTGTAGCTGATATAAATATTAAACAAAAAATAATCATATTAAAGAAATTTAACTTTTCAATTACATATATTTTTAGATATAAAAATAGTATATGCCTCTAATGTTTTGTCGCTTCTTTACAAACAAAAACACTGCTTATGTTCAAAATGACCACTTTGATCAATTCTTTTTTTTTTTTTTTTTTTTTTTTTTTTAACTGAAAGTTGCTTCAATTGGTGAAGTCCTTAAGCAAAGTTTTTCAGATAAAAATTGTTAAGAAGTCTCTAATTAACTATTCTAGCGAACAGGTTCTATTGCGAATTGTTTGGGAGTTAGCCGAGAGAAGCTGTCAGAATTGGCCTAGCTAATAATCCGAGAAGGGGTCTGAATTAGCCAGGGGACTGACGGAAGCTGTCGGAGTCTATGCAAAGTATTACTGAAAAGATGTATCAGTACTGAGAACTAGTAATCTGGGGATTTGAGCGTTATTGAAAGTACTGTGATGGTTATTACAAGGGCTGCTTTGTATCTGTGTTGCTGATCTGTGCAAGTATTATCTTTGTTCCTGTTGAGTCCCAATCTGTACAAGTGATGTGCTTCTTGATTGTGCTGTTACTCAAAGTTTTGCAACCTGTGTTCGTCTTATTCAGAATATTTGTGAATAAAGTGTCATTTCCAATTATCTTCCTAGTTGGCCTGATTTTACTCGTACACTCACACAAGATCGAGGAGTGTTTTGCAACAATTTATATTTTTCACTTACATGATTCATGAAGTAGAAACTTGAAATTCGGTATATTTTTGTTACATTTTAATTTAATTGGAATATCTTGAATTTTTTAAATATCAGATTTAAATCCAATTGTCGGCTATTTTAAATTTTCAGCCCCATTTTTGATAGTTTGAAAAAGTGTTTTATGACACAATCGTAACAGATTCCCACTAGAGAAGGCGTTTAATTCTTGCAACTAAGAGATGAATATGACTCTTCAACGTTTTGTAGCAAATTTTGGTCCTGTATGTTTTATGCTCACAATAGTAAACCAGTATATAACCGATTGCTCTAATTGTTCATCATAATATAGTTATAATCTTGTTTAAAACCAGTATTGTGTATCCTTGGTTAAAAGAATAATTAAGACGAGATATATTAATTCTACATGATTTTAACCATAGTAATTTATTGTTAGTCAACTGTTCCTGTGTTAAGCAACAATATTTGTGATGTATGTAGAATGGATCTTTTCTGCTCTGTGCCTTCTGTTATCATCGGTGGTTTTTTTTTTCAGAGTGATGTTCCTGAAACCAACTTTTAAAACGACTTCTAAATATAGGAAACGATCATATATATGTCATAATGTGGCCCTGCCAAATCTAATTTATAGTATTTAAGAAAATTTCTATCATTTTGGCATTTTCCATATTGAATTTTCTCATCGAATGAATACAATAGTTTCTTTACTGATTATATTAATTCAAAAACAGTATCCGTACACAGTCAATGACGATTTTCAATTTACATAGCGAACAAAATTTCACAATTATTTATATGCTAACATTTTCCTCGTGATTTTAGAATATGAAAGTAAAATATAATACTAATTTGTCATCATTATGATGTAAATAAAACACACACATACACACATATATATATATATAATAATACATAGTATACAACTATTATTCATAAGCAAAACATATATATATAATATATAGGGCAATATTATACTATATAAACCCATAAATAAGACACAAACGTACGATCATTACGCGTTCTATGACACACTCAAAAAAACTTAATTTGTAAAATGTGGGCTAAAAGATAAAAGATTTCATAATTAAATATTATATTTATTACAACTGAAAGCACAGCCTTAGAAAGTTAGGAAATACAAGTAATACACAAGAGTAAGACTATTTTTTTAAATTATTTAATCTACAAACACCAGACAGACACTAACAATAAAAACTGTGAACGCATAAACACATTCTTCATTTGAGTTATATATAACATATTACTAATGATTTATGTCTAAAACTATTATCAGAAAAGAATAATTTGTTTTTCTTTTATAAATCCAACACTGAAAAGGAAATTAATGATGAAGAACATAACAAAATTACGCTGTTTTCCTACAAAGTAATATAAAATTTTTGTATTATCTTAAAATTTGTTATATACAATTAAACTATTCAAAAAAGTATAGCTTTGTTCAAAATTTGGATTCGTAGTAAAATGTAATAGGCTGTAGTCCAAATTAAAACTATTTTAAAAATTTTAGCCGTCTGAAGAATTAGTTTGGTATAATAAAAAAATAGATGCGGGATTTATATGTCTTTGTAATATACGCCGAACATAAAGGTTAATATAGACGTACAATATCCGACTGTGTAGAAATAGTTTCAACTATTTCACTCAACTCTAATAAATATTTAAAAGAGACTTTCTATTTAAATTATGCTCCATTTTGCTTCTTTACGATATATGATTTTCCACGTCTTTTATTCTTAAAATAAAATAAACTTAAGTTATGGGAGAAGAAATCTAATTTGATAAAGGTGCCTTAGACGGTTATGGACAGCAACATGTTTCCTACTTTTTCTTAGATAGCATTTAGAAAAAAAATATATGTAGTTTTCTTCTGTGAAAATTTATGATTCTGTTTTTTCTCCAAGATAATCCAATTTGAGATCTAAAACAAAACTGCTTGTCTATGGTTGTTTAGGTTTATCCTTGGTTTCTTTTATAAGGATTATATACTTCGTGTTTCTGAGGCCGGTGGAAATTATTTCATGTTATTTGGAGCTCCGAACCAGACCTTCGAATGAAAAAAAAACATTTTTATGCGATGTAATTAATGTCTTACAAATTCAATAATATGTCTCGTTAATCAGAAACTGTTTCTAAGTAATATTTCTTTTTTTTTTTTTTTTTTTTTTTTGCTTTCGTGATTAAACACTTGGTTTTCTGTGTTGAAATTAAAATCAGATGATTAAAAATTATTTGTTGATAAAATATTATACACGTATGCGTCGAAATTTATTTTTAAATGCAACGGAATTACTATATCACTGTGATTTTTAAATGGTTTGATTTAATAGATAAGAAACAAATTGTATCAAAATGTTTAATGTAAAACAATACAAATTCTGCAAGAGTCCTTCTAAAAACATTTTTCAAGAACTATGTTCATACGAGGGAGGCTCAAATCTTCCCTGTACTTGAAGACAAATGGCAATTGTTAAAACAAATTGGCGTTACTATTGCTTGTTGCCATCAATCAAAAAGTGAGAAAATGAATTTGATACTAATTCTTAGGTTAGTTTTGATTGCCGCAGCGACCGATTTAGTTTTGAGATTTTGTGCCGTTCGCTACTTTCTCTTCTCCAAGCTCAGAGACTATTTGGTAATTTGAATTGCATAAAGTTACAATTTCTTCCTAACCAAACTGAAACATGATTAGGTAAATTATATGAAGATAAGAAGTGTATAGAATTGAATTAGCGATTTAGTGAAATTTAAGTCAAATCGAATTCAAAGGAAAAAGAAGTAAGATAGATGATAACAACAAATTAATAGATAATTACTGATTGGATTGAAACACCGTAATTGATTGTTTTGATTGAAGCAAATCCTAGTTAAAGTACTAAGATTCTAATCTGCTGTTATTGAGAAGTGTTTGAATCAGAACGAGTGATTTGGTAAGCTAAAATTTTATTATTAGAATATAAACTAAGAGAGTTGACTGAGTTAAGAGGGATTCGAGAGTGAGCGACTTTATCTACTCTTTAGTAGTTAATAAAGGTTTTCATCTTACTCTAAAGTAATCTTCAATTGGAATTTTGTAAACATAGATTATTTAATTAGACTGAAAGATGGTGGTTGAATCGAATAATGAAAGAAGCACTTTAAGTTTTAACTGTCATATTGCATCGAATTGTTCCCATAAATGATACCTGGATACTTTATTATGCACTGGTTACCAAGCAACAATCAAAATACTGATTTTCTTCCTGTAAATCTGCTCCAAAGAAGACTAGAACTGTCTCATCGGCTGGAAAATCTGTGGAGGCAATTTTTTTGGAGGGAAAGTACCTCATACTTATGGACTTCTCATAAAAAGGAAAAACAATCCCTGTACAGTATTACAGTGAGTAACTTCATACCCCGTTTCTCAGTCCTAACACGGATACTTTATGAACCACCTTCGTATACCAATCTAATCCTTACATTTTCGAAATAAATTTCATCAACTATCATTGGACTATGGTTTTTCTAAATAAGTAATATTTTTTACTGGACCTAATAATAAAGATTTCAATTTTGATCAGATTCGAGATTGCTGTTAAATTTAGAAGAATTTTACTATTGAAAGAATAAACATCAGAAATTCGAGCTCTTCCTAACATTCCTAAGAATTTTCAAAGAAGTAATTTAGTTTCATGTTTTTCTTTTCTGATTGATTGATCAGGAATGCAGATCAATCATTTTTTTATCCAAAATAAAATAAAGCGACTTTTTGATCTTACGTAAACAGAAAAACCATAAATTTTATAATACTAAATGACATTCAAAACAGATCAATCAAGCAAATATCAAACACACATCAATTTAATTCAAATTTCTCTGCTTTATGTAAAATGGAATATCGTTTCTAGAGTATCGAATTATTTTCAAATCATGATTCCGATTCCGGATATGCTACGCTGTAGAAGTGACGACATCTGTCATTGATGATTATGACAACATGCATTTAGGAAAGACATCAAAAATCTCCAAAGACATTCGCGACCTTTGTTATAAAAGATTAATTAACTGATAAAAGAGACATAGAGATTATTCTTCAGTATTTATTATGATTTACTTAAGAAGAAAGTCTAAAATGATTTAATCATATATTTTAATCCGTAATTTTACCGTCAAAATAAATTCAATTTTTAAATAAATTACCAAAGGTTGGAAACCTATTTAAGGAAATTATATTAATAAAATTAGAAGTGTAAATTAAGTTCAAATTTGGGAGAAACGAAATGTAAAACCTATTCAAGTTAAACATTTAATTATTTTAAAGGCGTTATTGCACAATAAGAATATGCCCATAAATAGGAAAACACATGAGTTTAAAAGTTAATGTATATAAAATATGATGTAATCATAAAATAAAACTGACTAAATATTCTACGAATTTGTAAACAAAATAATGCACTAAAATCTAGATATATTACTGTTAAAATCTAAAACGATTAATCTAAATATTTCTTTAAGGGTTCTATAAACTAAGATAGCAATGAAATAAAAAAAAAGTTCTTTAATAGCAAAAGAGATAAAATTCAGGAAGATACGGTAGAAATTGTTAGCTTTGCAATTTTTATTTTTTATGACTTGATTAGAATAAATAAAAATAGATAAAACATTGTTTACGATACATACTTAACGAACTGGCTTTTTTCTAAATGTTTTAAAATGCTTCAAAACATAATTTCGGTAGTCCCTAAGAGTTTTGAGTGAAATATTAGCTTTTTAGTTTTTATTCTGTAGTTCGTACACTTTTAAACTAAATACGATGAAAATTAACGAATAATATATGAGCCCTCATGTTCTGTGCTATATTTATAAAATTTCGTTTAATTTTGTCCCTCATTATTATAGTCCGAATGCCTTAGGTGTTATTTCAATACAAAGTTAGTTTTTTGTTCTCTATTGGTTATAGGATTTTGATAGTGTCAAATCACTGGAGTATTACTCCAAAAGATTCCTTTATAATCTTTTGAGATAAACATATGGAAGAAAATCACACTAACACCTTCGCTTAATTTATTTAAAGCTATTCTTATACCCTTGGTTTCAAGCCAAAATGTTTGAAAACTCATGAATTGCAGATGAACCATCAAGTTTTGTGCTATAATTATGACGCTATTCTTAATTGAAACATAACACATAAATTTAATCTTGGGATATACCATGCTATTTTATTTAAATATTCATAAACACATAAAAAATAAATATAAATTTACCTTAAAATAAATTTCTATTTATTGATAAAATTATTAATGTTGTAGAAAATAAATTATATATATGTAAGTAAAAAAATTGTTTTACTATGAAACGTTTTTGGAAGTTTTTACCATACCTTGAAAATTAATTACTAAATTTTTATATATAATAGCTGACCTACTTTTTAAGAAATATTAGGCAGAAAATCTTTTAGACACTTTATGGAATAACTAGAATATTTAAATATATTATAGAGCATCCATGACTTTTAGGCCTGGAACTGAATAATTTGCTGTATATTAACTTTTAATTGAAATCTAATTAGCTTTTAAATAGATATCACATGAGGTGATTGCTAAATTAAAGAAGACTTTCAATTTTAATATCTAACGAAAACTCAATATTATTTTTATTTTATGAACCTTGTACTACGTACAATATCATAACGGAAAATGAATTTCTTCGCTTACTTACCAGAATTTCGTTGTAAAAGCCACTCCAGATTTTAGTAAAACTCGTTTTGACAGGATACGAGAGATATTATTAGCGAAAGTACAATTAATGCACTTAGCAAACTAGGCTTACCACTTCAGCATAAATTGCTGAGCAAAATTGAATTATTGGCCACGTCGTTCTTATTAATTATTTAGCCTGTCGTTATCTTACCCGGTTTTTACACAAAAAGTTTCTTTGGCTACTTTGTAGCATAGAAACACTTAAAACTTTTTACAGCATCTCTCACTGTATGTTTAATTTTATTAGTACCTTGTTATTACAATTTCGCTAGAGGAAAGAATTAGCGATAGGTACTTTAAGGAGCATCAGTAACACTTCTCTGAGTTAGTACAGAACTTGATTGAAAATTCAAAATATTTCATGCTATCCTCTGGAGTGCTTCAAATTATTTAAATCAGATCGCCGTCTTCGTTGAGTAACCTGAATTTAAAAGAATGCATATTTTAAGCTAAATTATCCTACATGCAATGAAGGTAAAAACTTTTGGATTTTCGTGTCAGAAAACATGTTTTGCTGCTTCATTAAATTTAACGAAAATATATATTTTATGCTCGAAACTGCAGTTTCACTCTGCATTTATCGGGAAAATATTGCTTGCCCCTTAAGGTAAAGTGAAATCTAGTTTAAAAATTATCTTTGCTGTAAAAGGTAATGAATTACTTTCTTGTTTTTAATTACTTTTTTGCAAGGAAAATTTAAAAAGTGCGTTAATTACTTTTTTTTCTTATATTTTAGAACAGCTAGAGATATTTGGTAAAAAAATAATCTATTTTTTTAACGCTTGACTCATTAAAACGTCTATAGTACTTTACACAATGAATTATTAGATATTTAATTTTTATTATTCCATGAAGGTCAAAAAATATACCTATATGTAATTTTCTCATATTTTTGGGCATACTTTAAAGATTTGCTTACCTATTTTAGTTTTTATATATTGAATAACTCTAGTTAGAAACATAAAAGACACGAATAGCGAACATTCATTTATTCGAAACCCTAGTTAAATTATAATCATTTTCATTTTGAATGGATAACCTCTTAGCGATTTAATTTTTTAAATACTAAAGCTCTTTTAACTTCAATTATTCTCGTAATTTTAGCATTAAAATAATTTATCTCGTTTAATTCACATATTTAGCAAGCGTTTGACTCTTTTTTTTATATGTAAAGTTCTTGACTCCAGAATACATTTAGTTCATATTAACGGGAAATTTCTATCAATAAATCTTGGTTTGAATAAATTTGTATAACTTAAATTATGTAAATAATCACATTATAAAAATTATTTTCGCTATTTCATCAAATGTTTGCTCTATGCATTACTTCATACAAACATTAGTTTATACCAATTCGTGATTGAGCTGTGCTTTTTAGTCATAACTATTAGCTTAGCATTTATTAACGGGGCGACGGATCACGCAATTTTGAACCTCGGTCAAAACCTCGGCCGGCTCGGACACCTGAGCCGGCACTCCATCTCCTAACTTCCACACCACTCAAAGGGAGGACGTTCGAACACGACAGATTTAATTTACTTCAGTCCCGGCTACACAGCGTGTTTTTAGTAACATCAAGGCCCGAACCCGCATCTCGTCGAAAATCGCCAGCCGCGACCTTGACCACTAAGCTACCGCGGCCTCAGTCATGACGAATAGATGATATTTCAGAAAAATTCTAATAGGAATTTTTACTTCAACTTGGCTTACACCCCTGCAACAAGAAATCTGCGAAAATTGAATGTAGATATCTTTCAGAATAAGTTAGTACAAAGCATTCATTTCAATCGACTGTAAAGTTATATTTTTCATATTATTATTTCATGGTATGCATGTAAAATCCTGTCATATTATTCTTTCACAATATGCTTTTAATATATTTTGCCTTATAAAAACGAACAGTATTTTCCCTTATGTAACTATTAATTTTTTTTTCATTATCAAAATATTGGTGATATTTTGAAGCCAGAAATAATAAAAGCTGGAGTGTAAGTTTAATTTTAATGAGAAATTTTGCAGTGATTTTAATGATTTCCTCTATAATAGATATAAATTCTCTAGCAATTAAAATTTAATAAATAATTATTTGTTTATCCCAGATAACTATAGCTTTTCTTAGAAAATAGTTTTATCCAATTATGTTTCATTAATTTTTAACAAGAAGATATTATTTTTAATGCCTTTTTCTTGCCAAAATGAGTTAAACTTTACTGTTATTACGAAGCACTTATACTAATAATGATGATGTTTAAAAATAGGGGGAAACAAATAAAAATTATACTTTTCTCACACAATTGCATTTCTTAACCACTATGGGAAGAGTCAATTTGAGATTTAAAGTCTCATTCATTGTTTTTATAATGAAATAAGGAAAAGTGTTAGCTTTAATGCTTTATCGAATTTTAATCCTTGTTACATTCTACGAATAAAAATATAACCTATTTTGTTCCAAAAGTTTTAATGTGCTTCTTTACTCATTTTTATTTTTGTGTGACAGTTATTTCCAATAAAAAGTTAAATTTTTTTCCTTCATCTCATACTTTTAATGCTAACTTCATTTTAGTATTTGAAAAGTGTGATAAATTATTTTTATGTAATGAAGCAATAATAAGAGAAATAAAATTTATTTCAAGAACGGGAACAACACTTTACGAAGTTGTGCTTTATCTGAATATTTTCTACTTGAGGAAAAACTAAAACCTCTGATTCTAGAATTTTAATTTGTTCAAATTAAGTTCTACTTCTCAATTTTAAAAATTATTATAGAATTTAGTTTGTAGATCTACTTTTTATCCTTTTTCTTCTTCTTTAAATCAAACAGATTTCTCGTAGTACTTACTTTTGGAGTTACGTTTTATTCAGTAATAAAAAATATGTTTGAAATTTTCACTTAAAGACTATGTTATACAGCAATTTAAAAATTCAAGTACAAAATTTATTTTAAAAATATTTATTAATTGAAAAATAATAATTATTTTCAAGAGTATAAATAACTAAATAAAAAATATCTTATTTTTAAATGGTGTGCGAATGTAAACAGTGTTTCTGAATTAATTATAACTTGTGAATATATCACGATATTTTCCCTTTAACTAACACTCCAGGGATCTTTTTATGACGTTGTTTGAATTCAAAATTCCTGCTAATAAAGAAAACTCGACTTATGTAATAGATTAGATTGGATTTAGTAAAATGTAATAATAGAATGGAGGAAATGCATATATAGTAAGGAAGTATTTCATATTGATGTTAGTAATTTGGTGCGGATAAAGATAGAGAGCGGAAATTATCAAATGAGATATTTATATTAAATCTACGTTGAGTAAAGAGCTTTTGCAATAACTCCAGATTAATCTGCTTAGAGTTAGTGACTCGAACCGTCTACTTTAGATCGTCTAAGGCCTAATTTCCAATAGAGGTGGTAAGAGGAGCTATCTTTATTTTATTTAATAATTTAATTAGACTCTTATAGAAATTTATCATCTCAAATAAAGTAGGCTAGGGATTAGTATTGAATAATCGTTGATCCCAATAAAAGATCATGGTTATTACTAGTGTGTGAATTTTTATTCATTAAACTATTATTTATGACTACATAAAAAGATTTGTAATAGAAAGTGAAGGAAATGTTAGAGAGGGTTTACAAATACCTTTCATAATTCTTCATTTAACTTTTGTTGCAAACATAAACTAGCTTTGTAAGAAGTCTTCATCTCCCATCAATTAAAGAATTATTATTGAGGAAATTAACAAATTTTTCAGTTGACCACAGATTAGAGAAGAACGACCACTACTTAAATATTTATCACGATTTTCATAAAAGAACTGGTAGCAAAGATGAACTTATATTCAATCTTTTTATTACCTAGCGGTATAACGTATTTCGTCTGTCAAATACAGAAGAGTAAAGATTTCATAAGAGTATAGAAGAGAAAGAGGTTTTGCTCTTTCAATGCACCAACAAAAGAACCCAATGGCGACGGACGTCTGCATTTTTGATTTCTCTCAAACAAATGAAATGTATTGTTGGACTCTTCTTTCTAGAGATAGTCCAAAACTTTTATATTTACTAGATACCTTTGGCAGAAGTATGGTATAAGTAACTGAATGGGAAATATACTGATTTTATTTCAACTATATTTGATGTCACAGGAGTTTATTTTGCAAAAAAAAAAAAAAACAGATTAAAAATGATTCAGAAGTTTGATTTTTTTTTTAAATTTTAGTTTACAAATAAACTTTAAATAATTGTAATTAAATAATTGAATAATCGAGCATTTCTGTTAAATTTCTTAATCAAGACGGGTGTCTAAAAATGCTGATAAATAAAAAATCAAACATACACACAAGCTCTGTAGAAGTCAACAACAATCGACAAAAACTAAAAAAATTAAAGAATATTAATCATAAGACACATTTCATCAGTATGATATTTATTTGAAAAATTTCAGTGCTTTTGTTTTTATACTTAATTAAGTTATGAAGGATATATATATCAAAATTTCTTTTTTTTTAATTCTTATTGTAAAAATTAAACATATTTAAAGCTTGATTTTGAATAATCAAATAAGATACTTCATTGAAAATTAATGCCTTCGATGCCATAATTTTTTCACGCGATTTTCCCAATTCTTGTATATGAGAGCTATGTCTATCTTTTATGAACGCAGAATTCATTTTTGACAAAATCCTCATCCATTTTCGAGCATATCCGCCAATGCATCACAAGTTGAGTAAACATAAAAAATAACCAGTCCCGAGTTTGTTATTGACACTGAGCTTTAAGTTCCTTTTTCAACTCGGAATTGAAGTGATATCCTTTGAGGTGCTATTTCGTCTTTGAGGATAGGTCAAAGTCTCAAGTAGCTGCATTGAGTGCAATGACCCTCCACTCTGTTACAACTTTATCTCCATATGTTCGTCTTTTTCAATTATTAGCATACCAGCAACACCTGGTAATAACATCAAAAGATTCATTACATATAAAACACAAGTAAATTTTAGATACAATAATAATTTTGAAAATCTGGAGACAAATAAAAAAATTATTGCCATGGTAGCATCATTTTTTCAATCATGCTTTGTTTATATGTATATATCATCAAATTATGTATATATATATATATATATATATATATATATATATATATATATATATCAATTTCTTAACTTTTTCACTAACAGTATATATTAATAAAGTTCTTCTAGAGTTTCTATGCCAGTCTTATAAGTTTCTGATACAGTATTTATGAGTAGATTTTCAAACTAAAGCCGATTCTCTCTCTTTTCCTTAAAATAAAAATCTTATCTTTTCTAATCATGACCAAAATCCTTCTCATTCATTGAAATATGTTCAAATCATTTAAATATAACTTCATAATTTGCTGTCTGGTTTTTTCATGGCATTTTATATTCCATCCTGGAAAATTATGTTTCAAATTTCGATCTTTATTGGAAAAAATTCTTTTGAACTTAATTGTTCTCTAAAAACATGATCAATATTCTTAAACATTGAAAACATTGTATGAATACATTTAATATCTAAAATAGAATAAATTCAAGTGTATAATAAATTGAGCTATAGATATTACTCTCGAAAAAGGAAATATTTTAGTTTTTATAAGTGAGATTAAATACATCTTGAAGCTATTCTTAAAAGTATTATGCATCAGATGGTCAAACTCATTGTACTATTTTTTGCCATCAGTTTTTTTGTCCCCATACTCAAAAATCAATTTATCTATGCAACACCGAATAATACTTTTTTTGCATGAATTTTCTAAAAAAACACATTTCAAAAGTAACGGACTAAGTTTTTTTCTTTTTTTACATTTTTGTTCAATTCACACCAGTTTCACTATCTTTTGAAGCGTCCATTCTTTCATTTCATTTTCTCACATTCCTCACTCTTTCAAAAGATCCTGATACATTTTTTGGAAAGTGACCTCCGTTTTGTATTGTGCTAAGAAATCCATCTCAGCACCTGAATGTCGAGGGAAAAAAAAGTAGAGTTCTCGAAAAGAAGCTATTGAGTTTGTATTTTTATGTCACACCGAGTTACTCTAGGGAAATCACGGGAGTCATTCGGGAGCTTCAATTTCTTGGTCCATTGAGCAAGTTGCCTAGTGCCGTCTTCAATTCATACGCTTTAAATTAATCTCGTCCACATACAATGTGTGAAACCTCAAATACATTTTTTTTTCAATTCAGAAGAAGAATGACATGAGTTTATACTACTTATAGCTTTTAATAGGATTACTTCGTATTAACTATAAAAAATTGTTTAAAAAATATCCATAGTATTTAAATTTACTGCAAACTAAAATTAAATTGAAAAATGAATTTGAATTTGCTAATTACATTTTTTCATGTGCTAGAATGGTTTTTTTTTTCTGTTAAATTCTCGAAAAAGTAGAATTATTCAAAATAAAATTTAATCCGCGTGAAGTAAGTGTACTTCCAAGCCCCAGGTTCCTCAAAAACAATTTATATCCCAACAAAACATTCTAAAGCTCAAAAACGTTGCCAATGTTTTTCAACAAAAAACAGTAAAAACAGACAAATCTGCCAAGAAACCATTTATTAAATTAAATATTAAACTTGGGGTAATTGATAAATTATTAAAGTTGACAATTATACTGTGTTCAGATATTGAAATAAAAGTATACGATAAAATACTAAATTAAATATACCTTAGCGATATATATAATGTTTTAAGAAAACTAAATGTTACTATTATAATCATAACGTACATATTACAATGTCTATATTTTGTGTGTGTGAGCCTAATACCATATATCCTTTATTTAATGCCGCCGCATTTTTGTTGACGCCAATTTCTCAAAACAACATGTTAGCACATATTAAACGCATTCTGATAAAAAAAAAAACTTATTTACTTTTAAAAAATCGAAATAAGATATTAAAGCTGTCGTGAAAGACTTCATGAAATTATAATTTACATGATATACAATTTTCTCAACTTAAAATCGAAGGTAAAATCATAAATTCATACGAATATGCTTAAGATTTGAATAGTTCAGATAGATTTTATTTACTACATTTGGTTTATACGTTTAGCATTTCTCATTTATTCAGCATTTTCTCATTTTACCTAATCCAAGAAATGATATTTATAAGAAAAATAGATTTGTATAAGTAGAATTAAGTGGAGGAATATGAAATCCCACCAAGAATAAATAAATTCCCCAAAATTCATAAAGCCATTCATGACTCCATAATACTATACTCATTAAACAAGACATTTGCAATGTTCCGTCGTCATGACAGGTGGCACTGCTAAACGCTTCATTGAAATGTGTATATGTAACTTGCGAGAGTTTAAGCGAGATTGAAAAAGATGTGTACACAAAACAACATCTAAGAGATGTGGGCAAATTTCAAATACTTCTTTAAATCCAAATCTAGAGTAAAACAAAGCTGTATCATCTCTCAATCAGAATAAGTTATTCTGTTTTATGTGATTAAGAAATTCTTCGTTTATTAGAGCTCTTATTGAGTAAAAGATGACGGAGCATAAAAATTTTGTAAAATTTAAAGCTTTACTAAAAATATACTAATAGATGAATTTTTCGTAACTTATAAGCCATTTTCCTCCATAATCTTATGAAAGAAAATAAAATGCTATATTTAAGTTCCGTCTCTTAAAATCAGAGAAACGTTTCTTTAAAGCTCTAAACACGCCAGATATATTCCTATTGTATATTTTGAGAATATAGCAAAACTTACTTATAGAACGTCAAAAGAAACTTTTAGAAATACCAACAAAAAAAATACTTTTGATTTTCATTGTTTACAAAGTATAAAAATTTAAGACATTCTTTGAAGACTAGAAAATTCTGAAACATAAATTTATGTTAAAACATTACGCACGCATGGGCATTACCTAATGAAAAAAGAACTAAGTATTGCATGCAGTTTAATGTTACTCTAACATCTTGAAGGATTACTTTGAACGTCATTTTATAAATTACCATTAATTATTGTTTTTAGGGCATTAATTTATAAATACCCATTAATTTTCATCATTATTATAAAAATATCCACTTATATGTAACATTTTATGGGAAATATTTATTAAGATATGACGTAGTTATCAGATGATTTTCGTTTACAGGTCTTGTTTTTTTCATACTACATTATTAATCTTCAGTCTGATTTGTACTACGATAAGAATTTTCTTTCTATCTATTTGACGTTTAATAATTCAGGAAAACTGTAACAAAGGAAATGAGATTAATTTATGAGATAATATTAACTTCGAGAGAGAGAGAGAGATCATGATGATTTACAGTTATTAATGAAATTCATTGAGATAAATTTCTCATAAAAGCTAAACTACTGCATCAACATTTACTATTTAATGTGTTGAAAGAAATTGTTGTAATAAACGATGGCTATGTGATACATTAATCTCACTAAAATATTACATTCATAACTATGATAAAATCTACAAAATAACTCATGCAATTATAGAATTGATTTATTTTCTTTCTTCTTTGAAATTTTATACATTTAATAAGTTGCTTAATTGGACACCTGCAATTTTGAATTTTGCACTCATGTAATTTCATTTAAAGCATTAATTTCATTAAATTAAATGTAATTCCATTAAATTAAAATATAAATACAATTAAATTACAAAAAATACAATTATATTGTAATTAAAATATAAATACAATTAAAGCTACAAAAAAATACAATGTTAAAATGAAATACATTTTGTTGATCAACGTTTTGATTCAAAATTAGTAATGGAATCATAAATATTTTTTGTTATCTCATTCTCTATGTATGGCAATTATAACAAATTGTGCATCATTCAATAAGATATATCATATCTTCTTTTAATAATTTTCAAAAGTAACTCTTCACATTTATTGAATAAAAACTATATTTGAAATTTTAAATATTCTATTCTTTTGAAATAATTTAAGAAAGCGTAAATTTTGGATTATACTTACTTCTAAATGTCACGTATTATTCAATTCTTGGTAATTTCATTAAATGATGTATCTAAACAATGTCTTAGTGCAACTAAATTTCATCATACTAATTTTTCAAAATAGATTAATAACTTTATGCAATTAAATTAGTTATAAACTATATCATTCTATTTGTTTAGTTAGGAATTATAATAGTGTATGTTTTTGTCACTTTAGTTAGGGTGGATTACGCAAAGCTTAATAATTCTTGTTTTTTATATCTTTATCCTTTTCTGTCTCTCTCTATCCATCTAATTACATATCTATTCCTTTCTCCATCTACCTGTCTTTTCCTTTCTGTTTCCAGCTCAAAAGCGCAGACAAAGAAAAAATTACTAGAAAAACAACACTCAAATAATCTTACTGTAAATACAGCCAAAAATAATTATATAATAAATCTTTGTTATAGAGGAATCAAAAAGTGTTATACAGACAGTCTAACTGTGGGGTAGACAAATTGTTTTTGGAAAGAGTCAAGTCATAAAATGTTTAGGCTCATTAGGTCAAGTAGCAAACTTGATTATACTAATATAGGCCATTCTATTCATACTGCGACACAAAAAACAAGCTGATTTTTTTTTTTACTGAGAAGCGATACCTTTACATAATATTTCTATACTCCTTCTGACAATAATAAAAAAGAATAAAATATTTCCTTTCAATAATAAAGATATTATAAAACGAATCAAATTTAATACTAATACACTGAATGTTATTGTTTTTTTCTGAGATAATATTTCCCCATACTGGAATTTGAATTTAGTACTTCCTATTAGTAAAGATCTTTGGAAATGAACATTTACTAATCATGATCTTTATAGGGATTTTACATACTTCATTTTCAAAAAAGTTATTTCACACTAGAATATATTCTAGAGTACAAATATAAATCCCAGTGCATATGATTTTAATTGTTCGAATTTTTCTTTCGAAAAATATTTATAGAATTAGATTAGATCAATTTCTTAAACATTTTTTCATATCATTTTACAGATCAATTACTTCTAAAAGAATATCTCATAAAAAGCTACTCAGTTGTGTATAACCAAATGAAATATGAAAATGTTTTAAGTACTTGTATCAGGATCCGAAGAAACGTTGTTGTAACGAAGTTTTGTCTTTATATATATCAGTGATAACAGAGCGTAATTTAATTTTTTCATGTAAAAATAAAATTAACCTATGAGCCAGATTAATGACAAACAATTGTGCAAATTTGACTCGCAAAGCCGTAGTATATATATATATATATATATATATATATGTGTGTGTGTGTGTGTGTATGTATGTACTGAAATTTTATGAAAAAATAATTTAAAATATTTAAAAAGACAAAATCCATAAAGAAATATAAAAATGAAAGAATAAAAAAATAAATGAAAATATGGAACCCAGCAAGTCAAAAAGCAATTTTGGGCTGAGGACCGAATAAGCGGGATTAAACTAGTTTAATGGTACCAACCTTCCCTCTTTGCGACTTGGTAGGCTGAATTGGGAAATCCAAAGTACTAAAGAGTTCAATGATTAAAAGATGCAAAAAAGTTCACCGATAAAATCTACAAAATTAAAATCTATAATTCTAAAAATTATCAACAAATCAAAATATAAAAATTACTTACAAAAATTCAAAGAAATGAAGATTCAAATAAGTGAGTAGTAAGACGGAATAATCTTTAAGCTTCAAGATGGATATCAGATATTCAAAATGAAAAAAATAACACGTCATCAACATACAAATATAATGTTTCATTATATATATGTATATATATAATGAAACACTTTTCATTTGGTATATGTCTTCCATAAAGAAACAGTTTCAAAAGGATAAGTAATTAAGTAATCAAATTAAGGTATGAGTGAATTATGGTACCTTGAACAAAGAACTAAATACTTTGTCCCTCCAAATCCATTGTTGTATCATTGATAATCGGAAGGCATCAAACTAAACTTCCTCTAACAAAATAACTCAAAGAAGAAAGTAATTTGATTAGTTAAACTATTACTTTCATTAGCAAAGTTGGTTAGATAGATACAGAGAAAATCCGAATAGGAATTTGAAAAGTGTGTTATTGATTTTCAAGCAAACTTTACCATACAATAATACATAGACTTTCTAGGAATGAAACCATGTTATTTAATGGAGCCAATATTCCCTTTATTGAATAATTAAAAACAATCGGAAAAGTATATCTAAGACAAATTACGCAATTGATTATAATCTAACTTTCCTCAATGAGTCATTATATTATTACTTAAGAAGTATCTTTCACAAATCGTTTCGCTTATGTGTATGATCTCTCAATCAGTAAAGAAAACTTCTAGCAATGTTACGAAAAAGTCTTAAAAACATTTTAATCCCTTAACTAAACATTATGAAAACTATAAAGTGGTTTTTTAAATAATGAAGTAAGATAAATTTTAATAAGAAATTAATTATAATTACGTGATCAGTATTACTGAAAAATATTTTATCAAATTTAAATTGTTTTGATTTATTTTTAATTATGCTTTGATTATTAGAACTTATACTATTGATTATATAAACGACATAATATTATAACATTAAAAGAAAAATAAATGCACATTAATGCTTTATAAAAATGTTCTTTAAACGTTTTGCTTTACAATTTTCCATTAGTTGCAATCGTAACTTCAATCTTTTTATTACAATAAAACAAGAACCACAAGAAAAGCAATGCTTTGCAGTCGATTTCAATGATTCTTAAACACTCCTTGAGTATATAAATCTTCTTCAAAAAGAGAGAGATCAGTTGAAAAAAAGATTCCAGAACTATAAAACAGTGATTCATGTTTATTGTAAATGTATAGAATTGTTGGACTTTTACTCTACCCAAGTGAGAGAGAGAGAGACTTTTATAGACACTGAATAAAATTTATCGCCAATCTTATAAAAAAGTTGTGTTATGTGTATTTATTCTTCACAGTTATTAAAATATATTGTCTAGAATTCAATGTTGTTTATTTCATTTCGTCAGAAATGTTCCCCTAAATCTTTTATATGCATTCTACCAAGCACATAATTAAATTTAAATTGAAAATGGCAGAAGGAAAGTAAGATAATGTGGTATTACTGCACAGGTTGTCTTTTTATGAAATTGAAGTTATTGGTCTACTTTATGATTTTTTGATTTATTCTTCGCAACAATTTAATATCTCTAACTTCCAGTCTATTCTTTTTATATGATTTTAGGAATGAGTTACTGCATTAAATTTTTATATTTCTTACTATGATGTTATAAATCGAAAAAGTTATACTAGTATCAAAGTAAAGTCGTGTTTTTGTATCAGAACAAAACATTTTCAATTAATTTAAATTTTAAAACATTAAAATCTTAACTTAAATTTAAAAGATCGTTAGAATACTATTGAGTAATGTAATCATAATGTTTGTTATTTTGTAAATGATATGTTTGAAAAGAATACTGTTCAGGTTTCATATGACAGAACATTTAATTTCTTTCGAAAAAAAAAGAAATTTTTTTTCTGTTTCAGTTCAAAACAAATTGTTAAAAATAGATAATTTTCTTTTCAGTTGTAAATAAAATACATTTTATCTTTAGCATCTTAAATGACATAATTCCTGTAAATTTCATCTTCTTTTTCTGAAAGTGATCAATGTAGAATTGAGATCAATTTATTACCCTTCTAAACTAATCATGTCTATATTCTCAGAATAAAATATATGAGAGAAGATAACAATAATCTTCTTAATCCCAATATGTTAAACATTTATTTGAAATTTGTGTTTTACTTTAAAAACATCATTGTATTACATAATATACCTATTATCCAACTAATCATTATATATTATTGCATAAAACAATAACTATTTGAATAGTATGGAATTAAAACTATCCAATCAAATAAAAAAATAAATGATATACTGTTAGGTTATCGAGATTCGTGAATTAAATCTAAACACACCTTTCATTAGCGTCATTAAGAGGAAACACAAATCGCTAAACATTTTATTTAAAAAGTTAAAATTTAATCAACACATATGTAATTATTTTTAACAAAGGAAGTATTTTGAAATTCTACTTTAAAAAATCTAAACTTTAAATAATTAATTTTTTCAATAAAAGTAATAACCTCCCCCTCTTACATATTAAATGAAACTCAATCAATTTTAACTTACCGAAATATATACATATCAAGTACCTCAATCCAAAACTACCATATAGTCTTATTATTTTGGTTCTATAAAAAGCTTAAAGGGTTAAAAAAAAAGAGAATTACAGAATTGTCGCTACTTTATTTTTATTTGTACATTGCATTTTATGAGGTCTTTTGCTATAAACGGAGACTAATTTCACTTTTCGGCCAAGTTTCTATTCAATTTTAGTAGTTAATAGATCGAAACTCTCATATATGCTCTTCTTTATTACTTTTTTTGCAGCTTTTTTAGTGTAACCTCACTCTAACATGAAGATAACCTCGAGGCTTACTTAAAATATGGATGTAATTAAGAGGACGAAATTAATGGGCTATGATTGGATCAAGGTTTTAATGTTCAGCGGGCAAACGTAAAACGTAAGGCCTCTAGCACCGTCATAAAATTTCGCATCGCTACTTTCATTTATTAAACCTTAATTTTATGTTAAAAGCTGTTTTTTTTTTTTCTTCTACCGCATCTACGCTATCCATAACAAGCTCAACTGAGTTCGTGTTTCATTTCTTTGCTACATATTTAAAGTTGATAGATTCCTTAAAATGCGCTATTTATATAGTTGCGAGAATATTCTGTTTGTATAATTTGTTAAGTGCGCATTATCACGGAACGACAAACGATTTATTTTGTTTCATTGATTAAATTATTTCCTAAATTTGTAAGTATAATGAGCGAAAGAAAGACAGCTACATAGTTCAATACTTTTCATTAAGTAGCGTAATAATCTACATAAAAAGTGGTTATGTTTATGCTAGAATATTACATGATTATTCGAAGTATGTGTAACTGTTAAAGTTTAAAATTCATATCCAGTTCAGAAAACTGTGCCTGTAATATTTCATTTATTAAATAATTAAAGCTTTATATGTATGACAAAATATTATTTATCTTTTTCTCTTCTATTCTCACCCATTTCCTTAAAACATTCCAAATTTTTTTTAACATTTTATTACCTAAAGTATCCCCTTTTAATTCAATTACTGGTTGAGCGTAAACTTTAAAAATTATTTTAAAATTTAATTGTACTTTAAATAACTAATTTTTAAGAAATGCTTTTATCTTGAAAGATCACGTAGTTGTATTCAATTCTTCGTGGTTTCCAAATTACTTTAGAAAATTCAAATTTTTTCATAAATATAACATAAGAACATTTTAAAGATATTTCTTAAATGGTAAAAAATAAATTAAGAGTTGTGATGAAAGTGTTAATCGGTGACTAACAAGAGAGAGAAATATTAATTATATCACTAGTTTTGCTTCTACCCTTCTATATATTTCTCTTTTAAAAGGTATTCTATAAAATTAAGTTTTCCATTATTTTATTTATCAGCATAATTTTTCTTGAAGCTTTTATAGAACTATCATCAAAGATATAGGATACAACTATAATGTGACAATGAAAATTAATACTAATATCAATCCATCTTTCCTTCGACGTCTTCAACTTGATGTTAAGAAAATAAGTATTACACCATGATTAATATCACACATTCTTGAATACCCTCTTTCTCTCTCTCTCTCTCTCTCTCATTATATACAGAATACCAAATACTACCATAATATTTATTTCTATTTAAATAGTTTTTTTTCTAAGTTTTTTCTATGTCCATATTTTGTGAACTCTTTCTTAAAAGCAAACGAATTTTATATTTGATATCTTGTGAAAAATTACATACTTAAGTTAAATTTTTCTTTGTAATAAATTATTTGTGACAAATAATTTACATAAATGAGTATTTGTGTTATAAATTCTACATATTTAAGTAAATTCATAGAACTCGAGCGTGTGCATTATAATCTTACGAGCCTGAATAAATAATGAGCTTTGTTCTATCCGAAAAAAATTGCTCCAATTTTGGAATCATATTACTTGAGTATTACCGACATATTACCGAGTAAAGACAGCTATAAATCTAATTTTCCCATTTTGATTACTTATGCAAAATATTTAGAAAATAATTTAAAGAATACCTGACTATATTTCGTAGCAAATATTTTAGAAGTTTTAACATGAGTGCTAAAAAAAGAAAAATATTCTTCTTGCAATAATTTATTATCAGTATAACCCGTTGATTTCTTCCCAAATGCCCCCAACAATTCCTCATGTATGGCCTTGCCAAATAGCCAGCGTTAAATGTGATATCAGCAGCAGTGTAATGCATATTTTCACCAATATTGTAACAGCATGAACGGAGTCAGCATCACTTACTTGCTGAATTTTAACCCATTTACTGAAGTTGAGTGTATTATTAGAGTCAACCGAAGCAAGTCACTTCCGTAAATCAAGGTCCTCAACAAATAAAATTTAAGTTAAACAACGGTGTCCTTTGACAGTAGTACAAATGAATTACATAACTCAAATGGACGGGAGTGGAACTAACAATACATTATTTCCAGTAAAATAATGACATTATCACGTCGAGAAAAAGTAGCTAAGTATCACACAAAGCTTGCTCTACACACATTTGATAAAGAGAACCACCGATATGAGCGCCAACAATACTTTTCCGTGTTCATGAACACGTCATATGATAGTTTGATTAAGGGTTGAAAAAAGAACGCGACAGCTAAAAAGTAAAACATTGTAAAAGCATTGTTTTTGTTATTGTAAATCTTTCTTCCAAACGGATTTTTCCGACCTGTCATTGTTCTTTAACAATACTTGTGGCCTTTTACGTTATTCGGGATGGCATTTTATTACGATAACGTAGTTTTGAGATCCCAATCCTTGCAACTCAGAAGCAATAATTTAATGATCAATGAAATTATATTACGGGTTATTGATGCATTAGTCATTTAGACACCATTTTACAATAACTAACTATGGCATGTATTTATCAACCGAGCTCATGAATTACTTTCGTAATGATCTTTTTATGGTGCATTTTCGTTTTACTCCACAATTTCTTCATTTAGGTGCTGCCATCTTACCATCTCTTAATTAAATGATTAACACCTGATTCAAACGATGTGCTAAAAATACATAAGAAGCTTCATTCATTTCATAAATTACGCGTATTCTTTTATATTTAATGCATTAACTGATGTAACTGCATATATACGAAAACTATTACCCTCAGTACATTACTTAAGTGCATTAGGTACTTAACTAAATGCCTTTTTGTGTGACATACCTTTAAATTTCCTAAGCTTTGCTATTTTTCTCTAACTTGCTAATTTATTTTATTTCTATTTCATTTTTTTTATTTTATTTTAAGTACATTCAATCAATAATTGACATTAAATTATGCTTTAAAATGCTTTATGAATTTCATTTAACTAAATAACTTACTTTGACTAACATTTAAAGAGTAGTTTTAATATTTTAAATACAGTATCAATACATTCTGTTTTCCTTATATAGTTTCTACACTATTAATCTATACAATCACTAAAGGATAATTAATTGAAAATTAACAACAAAGAATACTATCTTTTTTTTCAAACTTTATTATAGTTTTAATTTATATTCCTTTAACATAACAAGTATGTCTTATAATCTAAAATAAAGAGAGATTTAAGTAATATGTATCTCATTATTTGAAAAAAAATATAGTAGCGTGTTGTAATGTCCTCAGAATGCTTTATGAAATAAGTTTTGAACATTTATTTTAATTCTTCACTAATTACATAAGTTGTCAGATCACATCACAGATCAGACTCAAAAATTTTAATAGACTTTTTTTTTATTTTCAATTTAAAAACTCTACTTAATTCATTCACACTACTTCATCAATTCAGCCACTTTGAAAAAACATTCCGCGTAATATGGTGCAACTTCAACAAATAAATTATACAACTTCACTATATATATATATATATATATATATATATATATATATACCAAGCTGTTTTGTAGAAAATGCAACACCATGAAGAATCATCAGAACTGTAAAAAATGAAATTTAATGCAGAAAACGACTTTGTATTGATACAAATAAATGATGAAATTTTCAAAAAAACAAAAGAAACAAATTAAGCGTCCGAAATCAGTATTTGGTACTACCATGCGCTGCAATAAGTGCTGCTATACAGCAATACGTAACTGAACGAAGCAATGT
>BMAW01013477.1:234058-298101 GCA_019974015.1 Nephila pilipes
AATTTATGTCTTTATTTATTACTCTCCACTAAAACAGCAGCCTCTGTATCGATCTGATAAATTATCTACGAGAATCATCCAATACTTTATATTTCTCCACTGAGACAGTTTCTCTTTTCTCTACGTAAAAGCCTTTGTTATGTTTATTAATCTAATTAGATGAGTCAATACCATGAAAAGATATCTTATAAATATCAGCGATGAATCTCGAAATGCATGCGACCCTTATCTCGCATTCAAGATCAAACATTTACTAATTAAAATTTCTATTTTCTTTTTTTTTCCCTTTTTCTCTATATATTTTACAAAAATACAATAAATGCCTCCTCAAAACATATAATGAGATATATCTGAAAACTGTCATCTATAACTTAATAACTACTTCAAGATATTTCTAAATGAAAATTGAAAAAAAAAATCTAATATATTTTTTTAAAAAATCTCTGTTTTAATTTATCGGTAGATTCGTTATAAGGTTTGAATTTTTTGATGTTTTTCCAAATTACTTGCACTTTTTTCAAGAAAAAACATAATTTTCGCTTTGTGTAAGGAATTTTTTCTGACTAATTATTTTTTATGATCTTTACAACACGTCGAGGAAAATAAAACTGAAATGAAAAGAACTGAAATTAAAAATGAAATTCCGTTCTCTTACAACTTCTTTTTCAAAAACTATATAAGTACTTTTTAAAGTCAAATTAAATTATGGGATTGCGTCAATAGTTAGAAAATAATTATATTTCTAAAGAATTATTTTGTTCTTCAGCTAATGAATGCGTGGAAGTAAAACTAGGAGTTAAATATTATTTGAATTAATGTGTTAAAATATAGTCCATATTTCTTCTAACTATCTAAAATTAAAATCACTTATGAATTCAATAAATTGATATCTAATTAAATTGATAATTAGTTTTCTGAAATTAAATTAAACTCCATGTTTGGCATTATAGTTGTAAAATAAATTTTAGGTATGGAAAGTATTGATCTTTAACTAATGGATGCTCTAAGATAAAATAATTACCAATTATCTTTTTGTGTTTGTTTCTTAAAATGCAGCCCACACAGCATTTAATGATACTAAATATTTTTCGTTTTCATTATTCTTTCTCAGTTAACTGGTAAATAACTTTCTTAGAAGCTACACGATCTTCTGATGACAAATTACTAACATAAAGGTATAATTTCAATAGCGACGCGTTTCATTTCAGCGGCAAAGCTTCGAAATCATTAAATCTGAAGCCAAAAGTACTTTAATTATCTTGATGATCCATGAGTTTAATTACCTCTAGCATAAAGTAACCTTTTCCGTATTTTTGGCGCAAGAAATTCGAAAACAAAAGAGTAATGAAATATTCCAGTGATTAACGATCAAGATCATCAAGATCGAATAAGGGGAGGAGAGTTGTCCAAAACAAAAATTGAAGACAGAGTTGCCACTTGTCCACCCAATAAGCAGTCTGGAACGTATCAATCTCTGCCAAACCTTTCAATACCGGGGATTGAAGATTGGATCAATAGCGTACACTTTTTCCTCCGCTTTCCACCCATGCCCAAGCAAGCGTGTAACCTGTGATGTAGAGTTCGGTCAACATCAGTTAAAGTTAGCGATCAAGCTTTCGAAATAGCCATCCGTCGCTTGATCGAAGTATACTGGATTTTCTTTTAGTTTCTGTTTTTAACGCCGAGGATCAGGAGAATTAACTGGAGAATCGTTTTGTGATACTTTTTTTTTTCACCAAGCAAAGTAATTAGTCAGCATTAAAAGACTTTCAAGAAATTTCTTTGTTCATCTCAACGAAAATTCTAGTGGTAAAAAAAAACCTAAAACAAAATATTCACACTGTTTTTATAGTCTCTAATATAGATCGGGTAAGATATTTTTAAATTTTTCTTGATATTTGCCTCACAAACGAATTGGTAATACAATCAGTGAAGTAAGCACAAAAACTGTATAGGTCTTATCTATGGAATATAATACCGTCACTAATATATATGAGATTACTTTTATATTCTTTCAAATAAATTTAATTGATTTGGACATTAGCTATTTAGCAACCGTAATTAGTTGATCACTCATTGATGGAAGCAGAAAAACTCTATATTCTACTCAATGAAAATTCTAGTAATGAAAAAATCCTAAACAAAATATTGACATTGTTTTTATAATGTCTAATACAGATTGGTTAGGATATTTTTAGTTTTTCTAAGTTTCTTTATCTCCTATGAATTTGTGACACTAAGTAAAGTAAGCACAAAAAACTCATTGGTCTTATCTATGGAAATAAATAATATTGCTAATGTATATGCGATTATTTTTGTAGTCATTATATATAAAAATAAAATTAATTGATTTGACATTAGCTGTATCGCAATCGTAATTATTTGCGCTCTCACCGACGTTTACATAAAAACTCTACGGTTTCATATAAAGTATAAGACATCATTAATTAAATCTATAATATTATTCTTCTAATCCACCCAAAACTAAAAACATTAATGAGACATTAATCAATCTGAAACTCTAATTACTTGATTAGTTTTTCAGTTCTGTGTAAAAAAAAATCTCTTTTTTTTTCCAATATATTAGTCGAAACGTTGTATTAGACTTTTGCTCATTATGATAATTTCAGTTACCGTAATTCTTTTTCCAAAAAAGATTGAATGTAACATCAGAATAAATTTTATTTACATTTCTTTGAAGGAAATGAAATTTCAAAAATTTAAAAATTTTATGCACATTGTATTATTTATCATATTCAATAATTTATCACGACTACCTACATACACATATTGATGAATAGAAAAGATCATTTTTCATAATATCCTATCACAGAAAATTCTTAGAAAATGTTATCTGTTGTGCTGATATTTTGTATGAAATATTATGCATATTAATAATAAAGTATTCTATGAGTGAAAAATGGTGTCGTTCTTTCATAGTTTATGGTAAAATGTTTCCAGAAAAACACATTTTTGTGTTATTTTATAAATAAAAAGTTTCGAGAATATGTTATCATCCTTACTTTTACTCTTGTTTGAATTTAATAAAACCATTTCAGGATTCTAAGCAACTGCATTATTAATTTTTTATTAAATGATATACCTTTTTAAGACATTTTAATGTATATGACATTATCTAAGTTAGAAAAATCTTTAAAAATAATAAACACACTTTTTATTTATCTGAGCGGAATAATCATTAGGAGATTTGAATTGTAAATTTAAATCTATTTCTCAAATTCCAAAAAAAAAATATCAATAAATAAATTATAAAGCAAAAAAAATCTTAACGCAAACATCTTTTCCTGTTTTAATATAATTAAAATAAATAAATTCGTATCAAATTAGTATTTAATCCATTAATCATGTTAATAAGTAAATATGAATTTTCAAATTTATTCATAAGTGCAGTTCTTTTAAAAAAAAACTCCAAATAATCTTTAAACACAGAGTCGCTCACATATTATTTTATTAATAAAAAATCTTATTATTTTAATGTTGTAACAAAGTTTTTTACCAGGGTTTTAATTGATTGTTATGTAAATCAATAGGTTTTGAGATATATCTGAAATCTATTGAAAAGCTTGATATTTTCTTTTATTTTACTTGGAATAAAATTCCATATCATAATAGGCTTTCAAAGTAAAATAATTATTAGATAATATTATGCTCAAGGGAAAATCTTATTTTATGAAATGAATTATTCAAATATATAAATATTTCAAACACCATATCTCATAAGACATTTCATTAATTCAAAGTATCTAATTGAAACAATAATTAAATCAATGCATTAGGACTTACTTAAGGTGGTATGGAAAACCCCTGGGAAAATTTCAATGCTATCCCAATATGCTAATAGTCTCCAGCGAAGAAATTAATAGTGAAATATTAAATAGCTAAGTGCTTCATCAAAAGACTTTCAAACTTCCGTTAATTAAGATCTCAATGAATCATTCAATTGAAACTTTTTTCATATAAATTCAATTTTGTAATAATTGCTTAATGCAAACTTTGAAAATGAGGAAAAGAACAATTAACTGGATTCTAAGAGATACGATGCTCTTTGGTAACCTTAATTTAAGACTATTCTTTTCAGCAATCTCATTTTTCAAATAAAACTCCTTAACAAAAAGAATTTTTGAATCACATTCAGACAAAAAAGCCCATTTGAATTTTAAATCCCATTGTATCAATAATATTTGGGGATTCTTCTAATGACAAATTCAAAGCAATCAAAGTCCTCAAATAGAAAGTTTGCTATATTTTTTTCATTATTCTTATGGATTGTGAGATTATGAGCAGTTTGATGCTTTTTATGAATATCACATTAAACTCTTGTTAAGAAAAATCTCTTTCTATTTACTATGCTTAGGATTATTATATGCACAAAGAATCTGAACGTTAATAACTGAATTACGAATAATAGAATTTTTAATACCATACCAAGGCCCTAGTCTCATTAATTCTGTGCAAAGCATTAGACTTCAAAAAATAAATTCTTGAGCCCTACTTTATTACTATTCTTATCTCTATGTTCAAAAATATTTTCAAAATACTTTAATTTTTTAAGCATTAAAGACTAACAGCTTAACAATTTTTATAGATGCTAATTTACTGTTCCCATAAATTCACAGTATTCTTATTATCAAAATCAAGCTCCATTAACAATTGGGTTTATTTCATTCTTTTCAATAACATACCTAAAAAAATACTTACAAAATTTTTTTAAGACCTTTTCATTATGTATATGTAAAATTTTAATATAAGGTATTAAAGTATATGACTTTTTTTCATGTTTTTTTTGTGGCAATTATTTTTTTCGGAACGAAATCTTATTGTTATGAATATTAAAATGTCACTTTTTCATAAATATTTTAATTAGTTTGAGTTTAAAAATGTTGTATTGAATAAAGAAAATTAAATGCAATTGGCTTAATCATTAAAAGTAATTATTCAGGGACTTTTTATTATTGAATGATATTTTTATTTCGAAAAGACTCCTCACGAATGAAAAATGCTTCTTAAAAAAACATCTGGCACTTCAAATAAATCAGGATTTTTTTTTAACTATTGACAGTTTTGTAGCATACAAAGAACGGATGAAAGCATGTTTGAAATATTTGAAGTTAGTAAAAGAATTTTTTATGTACTTAAAAGTAAATATCCGAAAGAATTGAAGTTCAAGTTACTCAGAGTTCTTTTCATATAATACATATTTGTTACTTACTTGTAAATAATACAAAAAATATTTTTATTTTTTTGTGCTCTGTATATTTTAAATACAAAATTAATTCAAAATAATTTTGTGTATCACAAAAATAATTCAAAAATTATTAAAAGTAATTATTCAGATTGCGCAGAAGCATTATTATTATAGAAATATATTTAAAAATTATCTCATACACATAAAAATTTCTGAGAAACATCACTAAATTTCATTCAGAACTTTCTAATTTCATTCACAACTAAAAAGTTCTGAGTGCGTTTTTATGCACATTGACATCCCCTTTCTCATTTATCTGTGACTGTAGTAGCCGAGTGGTCATGGTCATGAGCTTCGCAGCAGGCGTTGTTCCCGTCGAATCACATGTTCGAATCCTGATGCTTCTAAGAACTTTCTGTGTAGTGACGCTGACTTGTCCTACAAATCCTCCCATTGGTGTTTCGTGGAAGTTTGGAGAGGGGAGTGACAGCTCAAGTATTGCCTTGTCACTTTTGTGACCAAAATTCAAAATTAAGAAGTATGTCACCAATATATCCCTAGTGTTGATTCTAAGTGCGACATTAATCGTTGATCAATCTCCTTTATCTATTCAGTGCACTTTTAGCTTTACACCTATATCCTTTTTATATATTTCTAACATTTTTTGTAATTTGTAATGTATTTTGGAGAACAGATTTCGCTGCCTTTTTAAGAAACGTTATTGAAACATTATGCAATCTGACAATTCAATCGATTTAACAAACATCAACACCATTATAGGGGAAAACTCGAGCCCATGACTCGATAGAAACAACGTTGACCATGTGCTCACGACCATGACTATTCGGCAACTAAGGAAACACCACCAACACGCAAAGAACGTAGAAAGGAGCTTTTGTGATCTTTAACTTATTAACGTCACAGTTAGAAGCAACACGGGGGCTATTGGTAACAGATCTTGTAACTTTAAGACACTGTCGAGGGACGAGGACGAAATCTGAGTTAGCAACTTACTCTCTCAACTTCCCCACCTCACCAACGGGAGGATTTTAAGCTTTGCAGATTTAACATGCATCAGCCTCGCTTCACAACAGTCTTTAGGTGAATTAGGATTTGAACATGCAGCTCGACTGAAATATCACAGTCACGAGTTCGATATCTATGACGATTGGCCATTTGTGATATCGTGTAAAACAGACAAGACTGCGGTGATTTAAAGTGTAATTCATATTTATTTTAATTCTTAAATATTCCTAATAACGAAGTATAGATTAAATTAATATACCTATTAGAAGCACTTAAATACTGTTGAGGCTTACTTTGTTTTGTGTTCAATAACGGTTATTTATGCACAGCTATTTTTACTACTGTGTTCTAAGTGAGCGTGCGTGATTTTCTAGTGTTTCTGACTCACGAGAACATTCCTTCATTTTGATCTTAGCCATCTCGGGGAATGCACAGTCGCCTTCTAATATTATTTACTAGCTGGTATACCCGTTCTTCGTACAGGTGAATTGAAAAATGGAACAATCCAGTTGAAGGGATATAAGTACTTTTAATGAGAACCCACTTTTAAATGTAATTTTAAGTGAAGAGGAAATTATTCTCCTAGGTTTAATAAATGAAATAGCAAATTGAAATAAATTTAAATCCTATGAGAGCAAAGCTTACTGTTCATGTATCAATTTTTTAATCTTTCTTAACTTTATACATTAAATTTATAAAATAACAATTAAAATTTTTAAAGAAAGCTGTAACTAATTATTAAACTTTACATAAAGCCTAAAACAAATTAAAATTCAGTAATACTGAACGTTACATTTAATTTTATCTCACGGATTTAATTTTAAAAGTTGACTTCCATCTACCAAACATAAAATATTTTTAATGAGTACTTTATCAAAAATATGTTATACATGACAACAGAAAAGAAAATTTATGTTTTTCTTGAAAAAAATAAATATATGAATTTTTCCTTACATTTAAATAAAATTGTACTTAGCTCCAGTTCATTTGTCCAAATACATTTATTAAGTCTAGGCAAGATTTCACATACACACAATCTTCACTGACATAAATATATTTAGGTACAAATTCTTCAAGAATTACTAATGAACAAATTTCCTATCAATAGTTTAAATGTTATCAAAATATTTTCTATCACAAAAATGAATTGGTTTAGAGAATCAAGCATACATTTAAAAAAACTGCAATGGAAAAACTTTCATATTGGGGGAAAACAATATATTTTTAAAGTCCTTAAAAATGTGCTTTCCAGCTTAAATAATTGACATAGGCAAATAAAAGAAAAGGCTGAATAGGGTACTTTTGAGTTAGCTGGGTACCAGACAAAAACCACCAAGCTTAAAAATCGGTACAGTTATCGACTTGCAATAATTATTACCGTATGGTGATTAAGATATAATAAAAATAAAAGTCTACCAGGATCAAATATTCTTTTCACGTCAATAATTAGGCTTGGTGATAACTGTGCCAGCTTTTATGCTTAGCAGTTTCTGTCTGGTACCAGGCTAAGGGAAAAGTACCCCAAAACAACTGCTGGCTTATAACGGAAAGAAAATAGGGTTAGTTTTCACCAAACAAGTTTCTAATCAACACGCAGTCTAAAATATAAAAATTTTGCATTAAATTTAAGAATTAATATCTATAAGAAAACAGTTCCAATTTTCAAAAAGCAGGAATATCAAAAATGAAACTATTTAATCAACAGGCAGTCACTTGGTGATGAAAGGTTTTTAAGCAATAATTCGCTAAAAATTCTCCTCGATGAATCCTCTGCAGAACGTCACAGATGACTCATAGAGGTATGCATGGCTGCCCGAAAAAATCGCTAATTTGGCGATTTTTTAAATCGTGCCAAGTTGTGAAGCTAAACTGCATTTTAACTTTTACTACTAACTTAAATAAAAAGTAAAGAAGTGATATTCCAGATGGTTAAATATTTAGCAAAGAGAAGTTCAAGTGGCATCTTGGAACTGAAATAGAAATTATGATAAAAACAGGCAATACAAATCAGGCTCCTTAAAACTGAAAATATGACTACCTCAGGCAATACAATCACTAAAATTGTCAAATAAGAAATTTCAATTCGAATTCACTAAAACAGACAAAAAAAAGTTTCCATTAGAACTGATAGAGAAAATATGATTATCTGGGGTAATCCAATTCACTAAAAATGGCAAATGAGTTATTACAATTACAACTGAGAGAGAAAGTTGGCTCAGCAGAAATCAACATTTGGAATAAATTTGACCAATAAAAATAACAATGTAATTAGTAAAAATGTCAATAGTAGAACTAAAAAACAAACAAAAGTTAACAGGCAGTCGAAAATACGAAAATAAATAAAGAGTAATAATAATTTTGAAAAATTTCGAAAAACAGTAATTCAATGCTTATACTAACCGCAGTTTCAGCACAGAAAGTTAATGCCAAATTTAAAAAACAACTTTATCAAAGAATTTTTTTCTTTCACTTTCTTAAATACTTTTTTAGATGAGGATTCATTCGAAAAACACTTGACCTTATTTTACAAATAAGTAAAGGAATTTTAGTAATTATTTTAGAAAGAACTAATTATTAAACAAATCTAAATCAAATTATTTGTATGGAGAAGTTACACTATGATGTCACACATGATGTACATGAATTTTAAATTAAAAATTCATTTAATCTAAGTTGAATTTCTAAAAAACTGCTTAGTGGTGCACACTATCAGTGTTTACAGATTATTTGAACCAAATTTCAGGCTCATGTATTTCGTAATTTTTCCCTTTATTTTCGATCAGAGCATGTGTAATGAAGGAAAATTCACTTTAAACTTAAATTTTTAAGAATTCAAGGCAAATTTAGAAAAAACAGCTACATGGTATGAACCAACAGTATTCATAGAATATTTGTACCGAATTTCAGAGTCCTGCATATTCTACTCTTTTCACTATAACCCCGATAAAAATAGCAAATTGTTCATTTTATTAATATAGATTATGTGTCTATCAGAAAGTGGTACTTATAGCCGCAACTCCCATATGACTCAGCCTCCCCATGAAGGGTTGACCAATTTATTTACACCTTTTGGTACCATAATCTTTTTGGCGGCTTTCGAGAGCCTTCTAAATTGTGTAACAATCGATCAGGTTTTCCGGAAAATAGAATATATACTCATAGAATAGAATATATAATTCAATTAGATTTTCGCTCGCTCAAGCTTTCGTATTGTCAGCTTCCGCTTTTGTGATGTATTTATTCCATGTGTAATAAAGTGTAATAACAACACCAACTTAAATAAATAATTATTTAATAGCAATAGAACAGTTACGTTAAAGACTATATTGCATGTAATTTGAAAGGAGTATGCACCTTCGTTCATCAGGATATGATTACCGTGCGCCGACTACTCTGCCATTTGAATCTGACATGTCTCCACTACGTTTCAGATAGCGTTTTGTACTGTTCTATTCCACCTGTTCTTCGCAGAAATACTTCATAAAATCTCCAATTGTCTTCCCTTATTCATTTCAAAAAATACTTTATAATCTTTTCCCGCTATATTAAATTGGGTTTTACTTGAATAAGAAAAGCGATTAGTATGTGTGTTTTAGTTCTGAAGCATTTTAAAAAAAGTTACTCAGCACCTCCACGTTATCATCAGATTCAATTTTTGTCTGCATTTGGATATACTATACTTCTATAAAAGTAAAAAATATTTGATTTAGGTAAATAATATTGTTATTTTATATTAAGGTACAATATAAAAAATCAAAAATGCTAAAGTTACAGAAAGTTCTATTAGATTCACAAAGCAAATAATTCCAGCTACGTATTCTTTAAAAATTAAACACAAAGTTTCTATTCATGTTTTTACACCTTATTTATTTAATTGTGACATTTCACAGTTAGAAGCCTAAAATACAGCACCAAGAACAAGAGATATCAAAGCTACATATATTTAACAGACAACACGCAATGCAAATGAGAAATGATTGAAAATACAGTCTCTACAGCTGTCAGCAACCATGACATGCCTCGACATTGAATGAAATTGGCTTTGGATGTCTTGTTGGAGTATGGAAACCCAGGCTACCTCCCCACGTTGCCGAAGTTGGGCAGCAGAGGATGCTGCATGACGGGTTTGTCGTCCTTCAATCACCGATCAGAGGTATACAACAGATAATTGATCAGGGAAAGGCAGTACAAGGCAGCAATGCAATCTGGTAGGACGAAGTCATGAATATTGCTTGCCACATGTGGTCTCGTATTGTCCTGTTCTGAAGGTAACTGGTATAACTTTAGAACTTCTATGAGTCCACATACAAGTTCTGAAGGTAAGGAAGCAAAATAGAGTTTAAGGTCTCTGAGATATTACTATATACTCCTATTACTCTAACAAGAAGTCATTTCTAACCAGTTTTACTAAGATCGGTTTAATATAATATTTCACTCCAATTCACTTGCATCATCTATCAACATCTCATTGTCCTCTGACTCCCTTCTTATTCCTTTCAATTCTATTTCACTTATACAGCATTATCCAGAAAAATTCCTTGATATCCTATCTTTATCTAATTTGCCTAATCATGCTTCGATTGGTTGGCAAGGAGCTGAAATTTTATGTCATTCAAATCGCAAATAGTCCCAAAGGTTAGTGAAGAGAAAACCACTAAAAACAGCTGAAGGTCAATATATATATATATATATATATATATATATATATATATATATAATATTCCATTCATTGCGCAGCTGTTGGCTTAGAAGACGAATGCAATCATTATATGTTTATTTGATCAATTAGATTTTCTTTGAGTCTTAAATGATGTCTTAGCAATTTAATATTTCGTAAATTCTCCAAACCATGACAATGAACAGATTGTATATTTGCGCATCTTACTCCACAAATGTCAGTTGTAGAAAAGAAAGAAGAAAAAGCTTTCTATATTTTAAAAAGTCACTTCCAGGATTTTTAGTAATTCAGCAATATTTTGAGGCTCGGGAATCTAACAGGTAAAATAACAGAACAAGAGAAAAATGAAAATCCACACAATTCAAGCGTATGAAAGTTAAAATAATTTCATGCTAAAAAATTGGATTTAAAAAATTCAGTTTAAAACAGTGGATAAATTGAATGCATTGTGTGCGTGTGTTTGAGAGAGCTCATGAAAAATATATTTAAAAGCTTTTAACTAAAACAAATTGATTAAATAGTTATTAGTTTCAGCTGTTTAATATCTCCATTATAAGATTCATTTTGTTAAATAAGTATTGCTAAAATTAAAATAGAAATTCTGAATCTTTAAATTGAAAAATTCATTTCGGAGGAAAGAAATAACATTGAAAATTCAAGCATTTGATATGATAGTTCAAAACTAGTTGGAGTATTAGAAATGAAAATTCGGTAATGCCGGAATTTACCATTTCTAAGTATGATAGAAACAAACAAGCAGAAATATTGCAAAATGTATATAAAAAAACTCAAGCAAATTCTATTATGAACTTATTGTATAAATCTTAATATTTATTTATACATTAAAAAAATAAATATTTTATCATAGTATTACCGTTTCTTATAAATGCAGAATATGCATATATGTATGTATGAGCATATATATATATATATATATATATATATATATATATATATATATACTCAGTAATTTAAGCTCACAAAAGTTTAAAAGTTTTCAGATTTGTCCACTCTGAGTTTTTCCAACTTATTTTTCATTAAGAGAATTCAGTATAACGAAATTATTTTTCCTAATGTATTTTTCCTTTCAAAGAATATTTTAAATTTAAGATACAAAAACGTAGTGCAAAAATTAATTTTTTTATTAAAAGGTAAATTTTGAATCACTTAAAAAAATAGAATCCTCGAAAAGTACTTTTTTTTTTTTAAAAAAAAAAAAAAATCAGGATAAAGTGCAGTAGTTTTTAAATTAAAAAATTATATAATTTTTTTTCATATAAGGGTATGAATATATTTTCATTAATTAAATTAATTTTTAAAAATCATAAGAAATTCGGTTTCAACTCTTTTTGAAAAACAAAAAAAAAGTTCTTATATGCATACTGAACACAAAACTAGATGTTTACTTTTGCAGAATGCGTCTGTAAAATATTAAAAGAACAAAATTTAAGATTACGTAAGTAAACTTTGAAAAAAAAACTTTCTCTTATCTTAGATTTTATGGTACGTGAAAAAATTAGAGAGAGAAAAAATTATTTTTAAGTAGAACTTTTTATAATGAAGTTTTATTTTGGTGTTTGGTGTTTTTATGTATAAACTTTCAAATTTTCAGCATACTTAAAAGCATCTGTTGATTAATAGACACCCAATACTTTTTCCTGTCTCGTGGCCAGTTTCTTCCCCTCGATTTGCTTAAAAACTTTGACTTTTTCTCGAAAAAGTTAATTTAAGCAACAAATCAAATGTTTTAAAACAAAATCATTTCAAAGAATTTCTTCTGAAATTTATATTTGTTTCTGTATGTACATTATCTGAAAATTTTAGTCATTAATAACGTTAATAGCAATTAGTTCTGGAAGATTTTTCATTTAATCCAGTTTTTAGTTACTCAACACGCATAATATTGTAAAAATATTAATTTTAACTTCATAAGTAATTGCAGATTTTTTCAGAAAGTATCATCCTTTTCAGGGAACAGTAAAAATTAGTAAAAGTCTAAAATGTATTGTATTCCACCGTCACTTGAGTAAAGTTCAGAATTACGAGGCTTGTTGCTCATTATCCTATTGTGTTGATTGCTCTAGCGCAACGTTGATTCAAAACAAACAAAGCAAAATATGTAGCTTTTGAATGAGTATTCTATTGCAGGTTTTAAAATTTAACAGAATGTTTTAAATAAAACCTTTTAATAATCTTAAAACAGTAAAAAATTATAAAATCTTTACAAATTTACTTTGTCAGATTAATTGTTGAAACAAGTTTCTGAAATTCATTTACTTATTAAAGCAAGACTGTATGGTATTTTATTGTGCCAAACAAAAATAGTTTTATCCAGATGTTCTAATAATTAATGTCCAAATATTTTCAAACACATCCGGTTTAAACAAAAACTGACAGCTCGTATATTTGAATCCTTATTTGCTATTATCCATAAGCCATTAAAAGGAAATGTTTTAGCAGGTTTCATCTTCTTTCAGTTCAATTCGCTGAAAAAGATACCATACTGGCAATCAGATAACAGATACTCTTTAAAGCGGAATAAAAAAGACATTGACACTATGAAGTTATAAATCACGGGAAAGGGTTTTTTAAAGAATTCAGAAGTAATCATTTCGATTTCATTTCAGGAAACATGATATCCTGACTACTGACTATAAAAGATAAGGATTTCCATGTTTCGGTAATAGACTGGTAGACTTTCAAAACCTTTCTTAATGCTATTTTTAAGAAACTGGCAACCATTTCATTTTTTTTTCTGAGTTCCTACGCCAGCAACAAGCTAGTAGAACGAAGACTTCAATCTTTTATTCAAGAAGCACTATTTCACTTTTCAGATTTCACCTGTAAGCATGGAATTAAAATATAGATGCATTTCCTGTCTTCTTTTGATCAAGTATTTTGCAATGTATTACAACCCCTCTAAGAAAATAGCTGTCATACATTGTTGAAAACAACCCTGGAATATCTTCTTTGCTCCATGTTTTACGATAATGTATATGTTTGCTACAATGCACTGAAAGGGATACGATTTCATTTAATAATTCTATTACGTATTGACTTTTGATGCAGAAAATTATGCTCGCATTTTCTTTAAGTTGTTGGATATACACTTTAGTATCGTTACTTCAAACTTCAGTCGTTACCTTAGACACTTTTTTGTGTCCTCTCTTATGTTACTTATACAGAGTAAAAAATCTTAGTCCTTTAAGATTGGTACTCTAAAAAAGATCAAACCTGACCTCGTTTTTATCCAAATATCCCAGTTCGTTTTACAGTTAAAAAACATAATCACAATTTAACCAAAAATATTAATATACAAAAAAACATAGAAATTAAATTAAAAACTGAAGTTTAGGAATTAACAATGATTATTTACATTACTGTTGTGTATCCATTGTATTTATTATAATACAATAAATAATTAATAATAATTTTGAAATATTTTCGATCACTTTCTTAACTGTCTACAATCAAGTACGGTAAGACTCTTGCAGCCATCTAGAGAGGGAAAACTCAACTAATGCTGTCCTCAGACGTTCAATGACTCTCTATGGATCTTTCATACGTAGGATCAAAGCGACTAAGGTGGACCGAAAAATAATACTAGAACAAAAAAGTATTTCCGAAATAAGTTATTTACAAAATTATAATATTATTTTAATCAAATTTTACTCTCTCTCCATATTCATATAATTTCATTGCAATAATTCAGTTTACTTACTATTTTTTGGAGTTAATTTTGACTGAGTAATTATGCCACTTGATTTCTAACAAGAATCTTCAAATTAAGACCAGTGTTATGGATTTTGATAAAGATGGTTTCAAAGAGAAAAAAAAGGGAGAGATCTTCCTCCTTTTTTTAACTCGGCTTTTTTTTAAAAGGTTAAATTATTCGAAGCAATATTTAACTACAAATGTATGAATGCAAATGTCAAAAAAGAAAAAAATTAGGACGCCCATAATAACTTCCTTAATTCTCATCGTAGCTGAATGAAACTGATATCATTGTTAGTGACTCAAAAGGAAGTAAATAATAGTATTAATTTATTTATTAATTAACTCCATTAAAATATAGTTACTTAATTTATTACTTTATGTCTTATAAGTTAATTAAATATGTTAATAAACTTATAAAGCAGAATAAAGTGAGTTAACTTACTTTAGTTAATACATTTGATTAAGGTAACTAAAGTAACGTTATAAGTTAACATGGATAATTAACATTATAAGTTAATTAACTATGTTAATTTATTTATTTATAAAGCAAATTTTTTGTCAAGAACCATTTTGGATTTTTCTCAGAACAAGGTAGGAGTGATCTAAATAGATTTATGTTCTAAATTTCATTCAAATTTATTCCAGAGATAACCGAGAAAAACTCTGTAAAGGGAGCCAGATACTAAATTACTTCCGAGCATGCAATTCATAACATTTTCCCCAATTCTTAAAGCCACGTGATAAAGTAATCGATAATTAAATATTGTGAACTAGTGAACAGCTCCTTGAAACTTAGCGATTGTAATTTTACAATTGAATATTTCCTGTATTAATTGGATGAAATTGCATGAAATTTTTGATTTAAGGGTTTTATGAAAATAAAATAATAAATTTATAAAAATTCTGGTATGCTACATTTTTCTTTTTTTTTATCTGTATTTTAAAATTCATAACATTCATAATTTTTCTTGTGATTTTACTTTTTTTCAAATTATTTATTTGTTTTTGAAAAGGAAAATTTTTTCTGCCGTTTGGTGGAAGTGAATTTAAAAATTTTGAGCATAAAATTGTTAATTGAGAAACTCATTTACCCTTTTTAAATAAACCATAATTCAGAAAGTTCTAAGCAAACTCTTACAAAATTTCAAATAGACACCTTTTTCTTAATTAGAAATAAGATACGAGAAAAAAATCAACATAGATAAAAAGAAAGTTAGTTTTAAGAAACAAATCAATTACTTCAATTAAGTTAATTAATTAATCCATTAATACAATAGTTTAGTTCTCTGTATGTCTTTAACATTGATACTAATTTTTTCTAGCTACAATGATAATTGTGGTTGTTATAAAGAATGTCCCATATCTTTTTGACAACCGTACGGTACGTATAAATTAAGCAATTTAACTTGAGCTTTTTTTTTCTACTTTATGTTCTTATTCCACCAGTTGTTGTTGCTAGTAATTTTAGAATATATATTTTGAATCTATAGCTTTCCTTAAGATAACAAATGAAATAAATATACTAAGGAACATCCTTCGCGTTGATTATTTTTTTAGAGGATAAAGTATTTAAGTTACTTCGTTAATACTTTTTCCTGCAATTTATAAACTGTTCTCTCAAAAATGAGTATTATTTTCGGGATATAATTAATACTAAAGTTTAAGATAATTCGTGCAAATATTTTTAATTGTAATTTTAATCGCAGCTATAATATATAGGTTTGCAAAAAAAAAGTCCTAGGGTATTTCTTTATTCAGTACAATAAAAATATATCGTATTTTCTTCATATTCAGAAAAAATTTGAAATGTAGATTTGAAATATAATCTGATGATGTCTTTTACCTTTGCATCTAAAATTAATATCTTAAGAGTAAATCGGAATAACTCTTTGTTCAAAAATTTATGAAATTTATTTTCTTCAATTATTTCTAATAAGGAGTAAAAATTAGTATACATTTTTATTTATTACTAAAATAACAGCGAGCTTTTACGTTACATGAATGGTGCACAACTTATAATAGATTTATTCTTTTTTTTGTTTGTTTGTTTTAGTTGTAAATTAAGGCAAATTTATATAATTACCGAATACACATATCTTGAAGTCTTAATGATAAATACATGTACAGAAAGATATCAATTAAATTTAATACAAGTCCTCATATTTTAAGTTTTATCTTTAAACTTTATGAAATAACTGAATAAACTATAATTGGAACTTATTTGAACATTAATAAAGAAATTTAACAATATTTCGTAAAAAAAATTCTTAAAAAAAACTATTTTATAAGATTTCAGTTTAAAAGAAATAAAACTTGCATATCGATTCATACTTTGAAACAATCTTAATCACGGCGATTCAATGTTCCTGTTTACTAAATTATACGCTATAGTAGAGTGCCTTAGAAACTGTTCAGAGAAACAATTGTTTTCTTGGGACTTATTAATTAGTGTATTAATCAATGTAATTAAGTAAAGTGAATTAAGTTAATCTTATTATGTAATTGGGACAGCATTTTCAAAGGATTGCGCGTTTCGAGTTGAGCATTAAATATAAATTGAATTTATAGGAAAAAGAGTGCGTGTAAAAAAAAAAAAAAAGCTCTTCTCAGATACTTCAACAGTCAGTTTCTTTACACGCATACAAAAAGTTCCGTCCTTTTAAATGAGTATAACAGCTCAAGAAAAAATAAGCTAAGAATATATAAAGCATATGCGCTGAATTGTTATTTTACTAATCTTAACACAAATAATCAGATTACTTCGAATATAATTTAATACTCCCTGTATTGGAAAATGGAAAAGAGGCGTAAATTATAATATTTTAAGGAATGATGTCAAAAAATTTAAGTCCATAGCTTGAGATATATAGATATCATATAATGATTCCTGGATACTACATATCTTAGTGATTCAAAGACTCTCAAACGGCGGTACACGTACCATAAGGTGTACGTGAGAAGTCTTTAGAGGGTACTAGAAAGAAATCAGTTATGACGTCCCCACATGTAAAATAAGAATAAATAATTTTAATATATTTTAAGAATTTTGAAAAGTAGATAAAGATTTTTATTACGATTGTCAGTTATAACATTTTCAATTCCTGAAAAGGAAAAAATTGCTGAAGTTGACGTCAGATAACAATGTGAAGAAGGGCGGATATGAACCTAGACAGTTTTCTGGCTCATGGTGATGACGGGTTCAGTGAACTTTCTAAAAACACTACAGTATATTTGTTGACATTTGCTAGCACGAAACTTGTTGAACAAGCTTTTTTTTCGTATACTTACGAAAAAGAAGCTAGATAGAATATTATTAGGAAAAAAAGAAAAGAAATATAGAAGCAAATTAAGCGAATCACCAAATTTGAGATTATATTTATCCTCTTTTTAGAGCTTATTCAAATTTCTGTGATAAAATGCAGTCTAAAATATCTAGTTAATATTTCTATTTTCCAATATTGGACTTGATTTCTTTGCTCGTTTCAAAAGTAAAAAAATGTACAATGAAAAAATAAATCATTTAATTTATTCAACATATTCCTTTTTTGGAGACATTTTCGGAATCAGTAATGGATGAAATAGATTTGTGGGGGGAGGGCACCTATAGGATTCTTGTTAGGGGATTCGGACTGAAAAACTTTAGGAACCGCTGAATTATATTGATTGAATATGCATCTCATTCTGGAATTCTTCATGTCTTCTCAAATATGCATCATTGTCTTACTATAACAGGCCAATACCAAACTTGAAAGAGTAAGACGAAGACAAACGAGAGTGAAAAGCAACGCTGTTCCTTTAGGAATATTTCAAGAGTTGTTGGTGTCATTTTATCTATCTAGAGAAAAAAACAGAATGAATTAACTGTTATCTTAATTAAATAAATAGTTATGTGGTTTTATGTTTGAATACTTCTAAAACAATCACCCAAATAATCTTTATGATTATATTTTTCCTTTATAAATTATCTAAAGTCGTAGTGCAGTATATTGAAGACAAGATTATATGACTGAATTCACATAATGGAACAAATCTTGTTAAACTGGTCCACGTACTCTGATTTAGTGACTTAGAGGTTATGATTTCCAGATTTATTTAAGCAATAATAATTGGGGGAGAGAACTGTTGTGAACCAAATTTGTTTCTATTCTTATACTTATCGCTTAAGAACGTTAAAGATGCTGAAAAAAAGGGACATACAAACCCTGTTTGGCCATGGCTTAAAATAATTAGCTTCACTATTAACAATCTGTTAAGCACATCTAATGTGATATTTTGATTAAACAAAAGAAAATCAAACAAGGAACACAACAATTAAATCAATAAACTTCCACATATGCAAAGATGAAGGAAACGTGTTGATTGATAAAACTTGTGTTGGTCAAATTACTATTAAAATAGCTTCTTTTTCTTTATTGAGAATACTAAAATGATCATGAACGTACTTTAGGTATAAAAAATAATGTTAAATAATTTGAATGCAAATTTGAAACATATATGGAATATTCGAAAACTAACTCCAGTGGAGAATCATTTATTTAAAAAAATATTTTGTATCTTTTATAACTTCTAAGTGATCGTCATTCTAAAGAATTCATTTCAGACTGGGCTTTTTTCGGGAACAAATCCTTCAAATGAAAATGAAATAAAATGTTACTCATATAAGATATGCTTTTATGAGTAACTGCTGTGTAAAACATTTTATAAAATGCACAGTCTTAGAATAAATTGTTAAATAGTTATGAGTTACTCCGGACATTTATTTAAAATATATTGTGCACAAACGAAACAGATGTCTGACCATATAATTTACTGGTTCAAAAGGCAATGAAAGGATTAATTAAATTGTGGCCCTCCTTTAAAACCCTTTTCTAAGTGCAGCTTTACATTTGAATTGGTTTCATACCAAGATCAAACAACTGAGTCATTTACACAAAGGAATTAAACGAGTATATTGAAGCCCGTTGGGAATTGCAGGGAAAACAATTGTTTCCAAACTAGAACATCAAATGCCTGTCATTATTAGACACGATTAAACCTTAGTCAAATTTTACACATGAGCTGTAATATTAATCAGGCCGTCATTTCTCCCTTTTCCATCCATAAATAAAACTAAAATCGCGATTAGGCTTAACTGTTACAACATTGTATTTATTCAGTCTAGTCTACCTTAATATATTTAAAAAAAAAAGATGTCTGAAAAATAACAAATTATAAACTCATATTAACATGAACAAATATTTGGATTTTATAACGGATAATTTCCTGACAAAAATCATTAAAAACTAATTTGTTAGTAACGATTTCTCTACACTTTTGACTGAATATAGATGTGTACAATAATATATTCTAGTAATAAAATTAATTATTTCAATTTCCTTTTGAAAATTTAGATTCAAGTGTCTAAATATTTTATTGATGGAATATTATTAATATTTGACTTTAAATTTTAATTTACATATGAAAATACAAGACGTTTGAAAACATTTTTTGATTGCGGGAATTTATACTGAAAACTTAAAAACATTACTCGTATGAAAATAGTAGTCATGACTAAAATTTACTCATATGGAACATGACTAATAGTATTATGATCAGATGAAAACCGTGAATGAAAAATAAAAAAACATATATATTTCAAGCTTCTGAATTTGAAAACTGTAAGTTTATTTCTGTTGCAAGTTGAAATATTTTATTTCTATGGTGAAATAACCACTTGAATTTTTTTAAAAAAAACAGCATGACAATATATGAATAGTGTATGTAAAATATCGCAAGTTTATTTATTTATTAATTCACTGATATTATAATTCTGTGATAGATTCTACAAGTAATTTTTACCCAAATAGTAATTTTTGTATAATTTTCAATCAGTACATCTGAATAATTTTACAGAAATGTGTTAGTCAAGAAATTAAAATTTCAACAACTTATGAATTAAGTAAACTAGGAATAGAAATTGGCAAAATTAAATCCATGTTTCTGAAGAAAGAACTTGTCCAGACTTCGATGTTTAATAATCCATTTGATGTTTAATCAAATTAATTTTTCAGAACATTAATAACACCATAAATAAAAATATTACATTCCTTTATGAAAACAAGAAGCCTGTTAATTCATTATTTAAACTATTGGAGCGTAAATATTAAAATGGATCCTAAACAATTTAAATTTGGAACAGTTACTTCACAAAAATATTTTAAATACTTTTACAGCTCTATTGTAAAATTGCTGGAAAAGGATTAAATTTCTTAATGTTATTACTTATTTTCTGTTGAATGGAAAAAGACATTTTTCCAAATTTCTATAAAATGTTCAATTATGCAGAAAAAGATCTTGAAATACGCCAAAAATCATTTTTATTTTAACTTCTGTTGAATTATTCTTTATCATAACTAAAATGGCAACTTCCGAAGATATCTATAATGGACAATTTCTTATTCTTTCATCATGGATTCTGAGTAAAGAGAAGATATATTTTTACACTCCGTTGTCCTTTTCTATTTTCTTGTAATCCCTCTCCAAATACAAGAAATCCAACAAAACAACAGCATATGACATGATTTATTAGTTTCCTGCATATCAGGGCATAGCAAAATGTGGAACGAAAATCTCTTCACTTCCAAGAACAAACTTTTACATGCAGTACACGTGTGAAACTCTGCTTTTATTTTTAAATGCAGAAAGAACACGCTTTTTTCTCAAAGGAATGCAGTTTTCAAAGAGAAAGTCAATCAAAAAATGGAAAGAAGTATTGAAGAAGAATTTATCTGTACATTACTTTGAGATATTTATTCGAATATACATTCAATCCAATGAAGATATGAAATTAAAGGCTCACAAAAAAAGATACCATTTCGTGTAAAAATAAAATAGGAAATATGAAACTAGATATTAAATGAGGTTTATTATTTATTAAATATGGGAAATAAATATAATTATCTCTTAATAATTATTCATACGGGAACTATTCTGCAATGAAAGAAAAAGTTTCAAGCTCTGATTTTTAAATACATCTAATATCAACACTCATAAATGCATCAGCAAATACATATTGTTACTATTCTCTGGTTTGTCTAAGATTGATTACCTTATTATAACTCTCGTTACGTTAGAACTTCCAAATGACAATATTATAAGCCGTGTTGCATTTATATTTCAGCGTCCTGTTAACTGTAATATTTTATATCAGTTTTGTGTATAGAAAGATTTTTTTAAATAAGTGTAGAAGTAAATTGATTTTGTTCACGAACTAATGATCTTGATGTAGCCATTTTCTTCAAATTTGTTGTGCTTAGTAACATTTCGAAAAAAAAAAAACATTTTCTAAAAATAAATAAAACGTTTTCCCCTGAATAAAATTCTCTGGATATAAAAAATGCACCTTTTAACACAGAAATGAAATCCAGCATAAAATCTAATCTTTTAAATTTGATAATAACTTAGTGATCAAATCTTTTCACAAAATATCTATGATAATAATTGGTATATTAGAGAAAATTCCACTATTTCTTTTTCTTGCATTTTTCAAAGTTAATAAATTTATACCAAAAAAGTACAATATCTTTTATATATGGTTTTTCTTACAGTTATTTTTATATTATATGTTATTTTTTGTTATTTACGCCATGATTTTTATAATTATACGGAAATAAATTTTAGTATTTGCTAATTGCAACCTTTCCTTTGATCCTTTTCTTCGCATTTGATGTGTTCGAAGTTTTGCGAAATGAAAACGTTTTTTTTCACTTCTTTGAAATTCTTTCGAAATCGTATTCCTCTAATGCGCAAGCATGTCGCCATGATTCAAATAAAAAGCTAAATATAAAGCGTTGATTTTTCCTTTCTCTCTTCTCTGAATGCCTAACTCGTTAAAAGAGATTGAAAGCCTCACAAGAGACTTAATTGCCGTGTCATTGATGAGAAAATGAGACTTCTGGCCTCCACAGAAAAGTAAAAAAAGCTTCATGTCGTCTTCTTTTGATCTTAATCAATAAAGACGGTATAAGCCAATCGCTCAATGAGTTTCAAGTTTTACTTTTTAGCAAAAAGTATATATGGGTCTTTTTTTAAGAGGCACGTGCTTTCAGCATGAAAGGGAGATTTTTAAATGACTTTCCCAATTATTAGGTATTATTGCGAAATATTTTCTTGTAGACTCTTTACAAAATTATCACACGAGAAAAGATTGTGATTATTGGGAAATCTGAAAGACTTGAAAACATTGCATTATATGTGTACAAAGTTTTTTTTTTCTTTTTTTGCGCATTAAATGTTTAAATGCCAGACTGATAAACTCTAATTAGTACTATTGATAAAAAGAATTAGATGTACGTCAATACTTCAAAATAGTTTATCTACATTGCTTAATTTTTTTAAATGTAAGGATGGAGGCTCTTGATTTATTTTTAACTGTATTTTTTCCAAGTAAGCAAGCAGTAATTACCCTAGAAGTTTCGAAATCGTGAATGATGAAACTATTTTAAGAATAATGTACAATCTAAAACATTTACGAAGAAATAACGATAGTTAACGAACTAGCATTTAGCTCAATGTATTTTATTATTGTTCTAACAAGTAAAAAGACTTTTTTCATTACATTCCCTTCTGAATTCAATTTTTTATATTATCGAAAGTTATTTTTAGTTATTATGAAACATTCATAGATATCTTTATGAAAGAATTATGTATAATACTTGGGAGAAGGAAATCCTTTCTTTTATATGCAGGAGTATTTCAAATTATATAAATTTCTTTTAAATTTTGTTTTAGACATAAACAGTCCTTTATGCCAAAATATAAGCAAGTTTTATTTTAAAAATACAAAGAAATGGATATCAGTTAGCTTTGCCATAAATCATGCAATATATATATAGTTCTTAAATAAGTAATTTAATTAAAAGTACTAAAATAACAGAAAATTTAATAATAAACTAAGATGACATTCTAACAACACCCAATCGCAAATATACCAAATATATCCACAGCTATATTATTATAAGTAAATTTAAAATTTAACTCATTCGTTAATTTAATGATAAAGAAAGAAGTATGCGTTTATAATTGGCTCGTTTGTATCCGTGAAAAAAATTGAACTAATATTTTTAAATTAACAAATACAAATTACAAATGGTCATAAGTTTCAGTTATACAATAGGTTTTCTTTGAATTCAAAAACACTATGTTGTTTTTGACTTTATGACTTCGTAAATTAAAATTTGAAAATTGAGGCAGAAAATTAAAGGTTTAAAATTAAAACTAGAGTTGTGTAGAAAGCTTGACCTGAAAATTTATTATTTAACATACACACATTTAATTATTCAACCAAAGTCAATTACATATTCCTGTGAACTCAAATTCCTGTTGAATTAAAATTCCTTTTATTTAAAATTGAATCTCATTTTAGATTTGAGATTCACTAAACGTGCATCTTACAGGAGCTGAACTAAATGAAATACTCGTAGTATCGTTATTAAAATCATAGTCGGAGCTATTTATCTCGAGTGGAAGGGAAGAAGGCTGAAGGCCCTTCGAAATGATTTATGATTGCGATCTCTTATACATGTCATTGGCAGACGTTTTTCAGATATAAGATGTTAGTGTAGCCAAACAAATCAATAATATACCGATAATATATTCTCTTGGAAAAATATGCAGTAACATTATGATTTTAATTCGTATTTAATACTGTTCGATCTCTTTTAAATGTTACAGAAATTTTTTAGTGGTCTTAAATACTTAATGAGAAATAAGACCATTGAGACATTTTTAAAGTTTAGTTACTTGACTGTAGCGTATTTTTTTTAAATTATTCCCTTTTAATAATGAGACTTCCCTTTTTTTTATCATGAAATCAGAAAAAAAACTTTTCTTTATAATCCTAAATGTCAGAATAAATTCATTTTACTTCATACGTAGATAAATCAATTTATTCTTCAAAAATAAAATTTTGTTTCTACAAGATTAATGCAAATGCTTTGTAAAATAATGTCTTTTTAAGATATTAGTGCCTACCAAACATTTTAAAAATAAAATTCGTTTGCTTCACTACAGATTCATTTTTTAAAAAAGGTTTTAAATAAGTATCTTATTTCGATTTCGATTACTAACATCCATCGTTATATGTATGTGATAAACAGGAATTCACAAAATAATGTAAAATAAAACATCCGTAAGCTCTTAAAAATATTCGTGTAGCTATTTAATTTATTTCAAAGAATTAAGGGGGGAAATATACGATTTCCAAATCACTTTATTCTTTCTTTGGTCATTGTTTAGCAACAATGAATAAATGATCCTAAAATCCTTTGAAATCCAATTAATTGTGAAATAGGATAGCTTTACAAACCGAAGCAATAAACAATGTAATTTACTTTAAATTCTTAATGAAATTTTATGTGTGGGATTTTTACGAGTGCTCAGTCGTACAAAGAACACCTTTCAGGATATATAAAGTCTTAGAGTGAAATAAAATTGTTACCTTCTATGCGTGATGCCCCAAAAAAGTTTGGCTAATAATTATATCTAATTAAATTTTATAGTAAAACTTCATATTATTTTATTTCTTAAGGATCATAGGGAAAAAGACTCTTAAGTAAAGACTTGATTAAACTGTAACTAAAGTGTATTTTTCTAATGTTGGTTATACAGTATTTAATAGAGATTATTTATCAATAAATACCGGGAAACAGAGAATATTAATTAATATTTTTTATAAATTAAACATTTTTAATTTAGAACAATCGTTTCTTTTTTCATCGCTTTTTGATAAATCAAAGCAAAATTGACAAATATTTTGCTTGTTCTATTAGGTAAGGTAAAAGAATTAACGTAGTTTATTATTTTGTACCTATTTTCTCAGCAAAATATTGCTTCGCATCGCATTTTTAAGATAAACTGGTACTCAAATTTATTTCATCCAACACTTTAGTGATGTAAAAGGGATGTAAGATGAGCAACAAAAAAAAACATTTTATCTAATTGGATCATTTATAAATAGAAAATCTAGTTCATACAAACAAATATTTAGCTATTTCAATTAATGCATTATAAAACGAACTCTTATACTGAATCTTTCTGACTTATTTAAGGATTTTTTTTCAAAATATGGCTTTACTACAAGATGACAGATAAGATATTTTCATAGGCTTTCATGGATATTTCTAAATACACATTAATTGTATTTTAAATTGAAATTAGTTTTAGCCGCAAAAAAAATACAAGTATACCAGTAAGAATACAGTTGTATATGAATGGTCAAACATGAACCCAAAGACATATTTATTCGTAAATGCCAAAAATAATTAATTTATAGTGGTTTTAAAAAACTCGTTTTCTTATCATTCCTGTCCTAATGAGAAATCCTATTTAGATCATCAGGATCCTTTTAGACAAAAAGTATCACGTGATTTTTAGAAAATCTATGCTCAATTCGTACTTTTCTTATACTTATGTCGAAATATTAAATAAAATCCTTATAATGGTGAATGTTCCACAGACAAAAAGAGAACTGGTAAGAAATTTAATATTTTAATAAAATAATACAAGTTATATGTACAGAAAAAGTGATGATAAAGGGAATGTGATTTCGTTACTTGAACCGCCCCAGTGAATAAAATTCCTTTTCTAAAATAACAGCAAGTTGTTTGTTATCGTTCATGACTATGAACTATTAGTCAGGATTCTATGAACATTCAGATACCCAAACCTTGCTATATACTTAATTATTTCTAGAAAACTATAATTCACACGCCTTCTGTGGGTGAATATCATTATTTAATTATATTTATCGTAACAAAAAGATCAATTTAAAAAATAAACAGGCAAATTAATTGCTTTACATAAATTAGTCACTTACTTTATCATTTTTAGGAATTATGTTAAACCATGAGAATTGTTATACTTGTTTTAATGCTTAACATAAATATTCTTTTCCAAATAAGTAATCTTTTTTTGTATAACACTTATCAAAAAATTTCATGATTAAATGTTTTTGTATGAATAGGCATAATACCATTAAGTTCAAAAAATCATTCAGAAATGGAATATATGAAGCTGTGTAATTCAATATATTAATGCATAAATTAATTGACAATATGTTTTTTTCGAACTGTAATATTAAGTCCCGCAATTATTTTTTATCTAGTAGAGAAAAAGCGTACATTGTTATTTATCGTACATTTCCAAACTTTACAAAAGAACTTTACTTTTCAGGAACTTTAAATCCTTTCCTGTTGCCATCCCTCATCAGTTCTGTTCCATGAAATTCATAATAGAACCTTTCTATTATAGCTCAAAGATTCAAAATCTCATATTAATACGTAAACGAAACGCATACACACAGTCCTTAATATGATACTAATATACTTATTGAACTTATCATGAAATCTCCTTTCCCTTAATAACTGGATTTCGTCACTTATCTCGAAACCCATTAAGAAATCTTTTAGATCTATATAACTAATCAGTTATTGGATTTTGTGGGAGTGTTTATATTACCTAAATGCAATGGGAGCTTAATTTTTTAGCATATAAAGAGCTTATACATCTATCCAAGGCAATCATAGTTAAGGATACAATAAGATTTCAATGACAATGGAAGTACGAATTTGATATTACGGTGAAAAGTTTATTTCTGAAATACAATGAAATGAATAATATATTTCTTCGAATAAAATCATTCGTTGACCATAATGAATTTTATGACGGAAATTATAATCAAATCAATTTTTATTTAAAAAATTATTAACGTTTTAATGCTCAAATGTAAAATTTTTAATATTAGTGTAAATTCCTTATTTATAGTTTTAGCAATTGAGCTCAAGAGCTGTTTTAAATGTCCTCTGTAATAATTAAATTGCTACGTAGTGTTTGATTTTTAATGGAAACAAATTTGTTTTAAATATCATGGGATAACATTTTATCTTAGTGTGAGAATGGTTTTGTAAATAATCTATGTAACTATCGCATTTTTTAAAATATTTTAGCACTAGCGACGTACGTGCACACGTTGCTCTTAGAATAAAAAGATTTTGTGAGATTTTAAATAGAACGCTGCATTTCTTTCCTATAACCTGTACATTATTTTTATCCTCTTATGTATTTAAGTAAAAAAACATTTAAAAGCTTTTATAAAAGCTAATTAAACATTTAAAAGTTTTTCCAGGTACCATTAAACATTCAGTTCTCATTAACTACGTGCTTTCTAGTTAATATAAAGTCAAAAACAAGAAAAGTAAATTATTTATTTAACACGAAATTTTGCAACTGTAAGAATAAATAAAGCACTGGTAGGTTCATTCCATTATAAGACATCATGAATTTAAAACCAATTTAGTTAATTTCATAATGCCCCATTCCATTATAAATCATAATTTTATAAATTAATCTTCCATTATTTAACCATTGTGCATTTATAACCATTTAAATTATAACTTATCATGCTTTAAATTATAATGAGGCAATTCCATTACAATTATTTATACAAATATCCATATTTATTTAATTATAAAAAGAACGTTTCCCTAATGTAAAACTGCCTTTCTGAGAAATACATCCCATAAAAATTCATATTTTAATATCAGAAAAATAAAAGTGTTCATAAACACCATTACTTACACTATAACAAACAAAGTAACTAAAAACAACAATTAATTTTTCATTAAATGAAATTTTCACATAGAATTAAAGAAACGTTGTACTTCTGAACTCCTTTGCCGTTGAGTACCATTTATGATAAAAAAAAATTCATACTTGTTGCTTGTGATTATAGAATCAAAACATTACTAATCGTAATGAGGTAAAATATTAAGTGAATATCTATTTTAGAATTTTTAAAGGCAAGAATCGCTTTGCTTAGAATATCATATATGAGACACTTTACTAGATAACGCTATCTTAGATTTAAATTAACCTCAAAATAAGTCCATATTGTCGATTAAAAAAATCTAAGTAATGTAAACAAACTGTGATTTTCATATATGCGTGAATAAATTATTCTGAGGAGCATGTGGCATGTTACAAATGGAACGATTTAGTTTGAATTTGCATAACAGGTGTTAAGTTAGGAATATTCCAATTTACTAAATACTCCATAAGGGATTACGCATCTACAAGCTTAGTAAAAATGTCTTTCTTCCAAGGTATTGTTCACACTTCTATGAACTTATGAAGGCCAAACTATATCTTATCTCATTTATACTGAAGTTTGGGTGAAGCTCCTATCTTGTCACATTAATTGTTAGTTTATGGTAACCGAATACAAGGGTCATAAACTCTATATTATATTTATGTCTGGATATTAAACTGTCTTACCGTAATATTTATACCAAAACTGAGATCATTTAGGTATCCGTAAGTTAAAATCTATTCATATTAGTTAGTAATTTAGCAATAACCAAATATTGTTCAATTTAATTTTCATTCGTATATTTTTTTTTAAATTTGGCGTATTATTTTAGAAACAAATATTAAAAAATCTAGCAACAGTTTTTTTTCCATATGTTTGCTTTAATTCTTGTGATTTTTCGAAACTTAACGATATGGAAATAGCTATAAAGCCACAAAATTTGCTCATAAAATTATTAAACCTTGTTATAGTAAAAGCTTTACAGGCAATAAAATGAGAGAAAAAAATATTATCGTCTCTATCATTACAAAAAAAAATGGGCCAAATAATGTGAATACAATTTATGGCACAAGACACCATAAGTTACACCTCAAAAATTGGCCTTCATATCATTTCAGTTTCGATCTTAAGATAAAAATGAGGTGTTTTTTTCCTTCGCCCTTTTGATCATGTTTTATGAAAGAAGATCTGAACGCATGTGTGTTCCCTAGGTTCTTCTAACAGGCGTGTTAATGTGGTGGAGCGTCAAGAGCAGTCATTTTCCTCAGTACCCTCTTGCTGAAGATTGATTGTGCGTGTCGTTCGATTGAGAAGACAATCAATCACATTTCAGACGAGCTGTCGCCCTTACTGTTCGGAAACTTCATCGAAACGCGCTTAAATCACTCACTCGTAACCTAGCGATAATTTTATGAAAATTCGTTTTACTTTTGCTTCCTGAAATAAGTTCTAGCCAAGTCGTAAATGTTGAAAACTTTAATTGTCAAAAAGTAAGCATTTATTTTCGTATCAAGATAAGACTCGTTTTAAGTAATTTGTTATGTTCTTGCTAGTTATGCAATTTTGTTTTCACTAACATTTAGTTACAGTACTTTAAGTAATATATATAATTATTTATTTCTTTTTTAACTCTTAAGTTTCTAATGTAAGATAGCTCACTTTTACTAGAAAAGAAAATAAAGTAGGTCGAATTTAAAATAAGGAAAATAAATTTTATTGGCAGATTTTGTCAGCTCTAATGAATCTTCTAATCCGTTTCATTTTTTTTTCCATTGAAAAATGTCTCGAAAATGGTTATCAAGAGATAGATTTTGGATATTATGAATAATTTAGCCTTTCCATACTTGTAATCACACACCTCCGCGCCTTCTCAAAATAATGACTTTACTAATTTCTGTCACATAATTTTATTTTGACAAACTCGTTAGAACTACACGGGTTAGAATGCATAACTCTTTACTAAATTGCGTGGATTGGTTTAAATTTGATTCAATTGCTGATCATCTTGAACACTATTGTGACTTAATATATCTTACCATATAACTTAGTAGTCCCAAGAGATAAATGGACCGTTCAATTTTAACCACAACGCCTCGTATGCAAATGAATAGAGAACCTATTCATTTTGACATAATGTAGATTTATAAGCCTCTGATTAATCATATGATTAATTGCAACGGATCATAGTCATCTTTACTAATGAGCATCTATCTTATTGTTTAAACAGTAGAATTGCGAAAATTATCTCAATAAGTGAAATTTATATTACTCATCACACAACAATTCTTTTCATTCTTTCAAAAATAGGTAAAATTAAAATCGTAAAGTTTCAAAAAAAATACGTTAAGTATGTCTGTTATTTGCAATATATGCTAAAGATACATGCATATATATATATATATATATATATATATATATATAGGGTACATTTTATAAACATAAAGCATTTTAAAAATATCTAAAACAAGAACAAAGAATAACTAAGCGAAAAAACCAAATATTTATGAAAATCAAACAAAAATTTACTTAAATATAATGAAACTGTCCAAAATTTAAAACTCTAAAACCCTAAATAATCTCAACAATCAATTTAAGAATCAAACAATTTAAAACAAAAGAAAGCAATAGCAAAGTCCCAATTTAGAGTAATGGAAATAGTGTAATTAATACTTAACCAGTTGTAGGAATAATGGAATAATGTGTGTTCATTCCGGTAAGTACAGATCTAACGATCGCACTTCAACAAATTATATCAAAAAAGATGGCAATAAATCAAAAATTAGAAATTAAGGAATTTAACCACAGAAAAAAAAAGAAAGAAGATAAAAATATAAAAAACCAAAGCACGCTTAAATAGTCATCTAAAATATTTTAAACCGAATTAAAAAATTTAATTAACAAAAGTTATCTAAATTGAACCAATAATTATAACACAATGGTATACAAACTAAAACATAATGAAATATGAAATACTTATCAACGATACATCATCAGAATTATAAAATACATTGGACCATTTAATCATGACATTACCACAAGTAGAATGAAAATTTTTACCTAATCCAAAACATCTAGATCATTTTTTTTTGCGTAATAAATAATGAAACAAAAATTACCAATATACACTCCATAATAATAAAAAAAAAGGAAACCAAGAAGGAGTTATCTCATGGACACAAAAATTGGCGGATAGGAAATTTATGTACAGAATAGAAAATGATTAAAATTTCAGAAAAATAGAGTGGTTTATTTCAGAGTTACATACTTACGAAGTAATGAGCTCAATAAGGAGTTGACCCTCCTCTAATTTGGAAGCCAGCTGCCACACGACGTGGCATAGAGAAATAAAACTCCCTGATGGTCTCCTGTGGTATTTCTTGCCAAAGTTGCTCCAATTGTCGGTCATCAACATTCCCTGGTATTGCTCCAAATGTATGGCTAGGTCATCATTATTCCCTGGTAGATTCAGTCGCCTTCCCATCATATTCTAGACATGCTAGGAGAGAGATCTAGCTGAGCAAGAAAGTGTTTGACAACCTGTAAGATAGTTCATAGCAACACGCGCCGTATGTGGTCTGGCATTATCTTGCTGAAAAAAAAGGCCAGGGTACTGCAAAAGGAACGGTAGCAAAACAGGTCTCAGAATGTCGTCGACGTACCGCTGTGCTGTAAGTATGCCTCTAATGACGACCAAAGGGATCCAGCTATCAAAGGAAATGGAACCCCAGACCATAACTCCTGGTTGAGGGCCTGTGTGGAGTGCAATAGTGAAAGCAGGATCGGCACGCTGTCCTGGGCGTCTCCAGACACGTCTTTGGTGATCGTCAGGACACAGTGGGAGCGGAATTCGTCGCTAAACACTATACGTCCTCAGGAAGCATGATTCCATCCCGATAGAGCCAAACACCACTGCAATCTGGCTCGAAAGTGTGCAGGTGTGAGTGGCAGGTGGCATAGCGGTCGATACGAGCGTAGATTTCACTCTATCAGCCGTTTGTGAATGGTCATGGTGGACACTTGTGTGCAGGTCGCCCGTCTGATGGTTGATGACGATGAATCAGAAGCTGTGACAGCTCATCTGACAATCACTCTGTCCTCCTGATCTGCTGTGGCCCTAGGTCGACCGCTACCATCATGAGGCGGAAATCTGCTATTGTCCACCCATTCTTGCCACCATTTTCTTATCGCCGCATCGATTCGACCGATATGAAGAGCGATTCTCCGATTTGCCCAACCTGTCACTTTCAGTCTAATGATACGACCTATTTCAAACTCTGATAGTTGCTCGTAATGAGCTCTAATCCTGCGGCGAGGCATTTTTTCAGTCGTTGAAAGGTATCTGAAATCGCAATGCCACAGAAAATTTGACGATCTGATTGATAATCGCTTCTTATACACACCTGCAGAGTTGTTGTATTGTGTATACGGCTTTTTTAGATTACTGTACAACGTCATGCCTCCTGAAATCTACGGTAGATGTGAGGATGTCTAATAAAACTAGTACTTTATGCTTTCCATTACAGCGCTGTCTAGTGGTTCACCGCTTGCTCTCTGCCTTTGCATTGTATGGAGAAAATTGCTTACTTAAATGTTTTCCATCACCCCTTAAATTTTTGCCCATATGTTTCAAGTTTCGAAACAACTGCATTATATATATATATATAATGTGTGTGTGTGTGAGAGAGAGAGGGAGAGAGAGAGAGATCAGATTTAATGGAATTTCACAACGATAACACATCATCATATTATATAAAAGGTTATTTGATTGCAGTCAGTATTTTGTTTCACCTCCTTCTTTTTTAATTACAGCTGCAGACTTGTTAGACATGTTGTTAGGCATGATTTTAGGAAGAAGTTCACAGCAGCAATACCAGACACACAGTTATTGTTGCAAACAATGTAATCTGGATTGGAGGATGTTTCATAGTAGGAATCGCATATATCTTCATATCTTTTTCTACTTTGGTTACGAGCATCTGTAGCACGTGCAAAAAATAGCTTCGACCTTGACTCATCGGAAAATAACACCAAACTCCACTGTTGTACCATTCTGATAATATCTGACGAAAGTCATTTTTTTCTTTATCATACTTGGATTAGGTCGAGATTTCTTTGCAGGGTTATCGGATAATTTACCAAGATTTGTGATAAAACATCATGAAATAACACTCAAACTGACGTTAATGTCATTTGCAGCCAGAATAAGCCAAATTTTATTACAGGAGGTAGTTGGTGATCGTACAACTTTCCTTCTTATCTCATGATAATCACGTTCACTCATTTTTCTTGTGTGACCGCTTCTAATAAGATCCGTAAATTTTTCCAAAATCTTAAATTTACGACATCTTGTAAATTTAAGATCAGCACCTATTTAAAATGACAAATTTATAAGTATGAAGTTACATAGAATCAAAAAATACACACTTAACAGGTAATACAAGGGATTTCAAGTTGTTTATCATTTTTTCAACAAAGCATCAGACAAAATGAAACAACATTAACCAAGAGAAATTCGTGAAGGAAAAAGGATAAAAATTCCATTCAAGCCCGTTGAGATAAACTTCACAAATATCTAGATCAAGAGTGCAGACAGAAGAGAAAAATAATAATGCAAACTGAAGTTAAAAAGGGATGGGGGGCATAAAAGTATTTCGAAAAAGAAGTAAGGAAAACGTCTTCTTATTGCAGATAGTCATATTATATGGAAGCAATTGAACACTGAAGTGGCTTTCAAAGTAGACAATCACAAAAAGTGCGCAATCATGAGCGTATTACACGGCATATCGCAAAGGGGGGAAAGACATTTGGCGATTGTCAACAATTCTATACTTCGAAAAAAAGGGAATTCTCACTAGTTGGGGTTCGGGAAGCTAACAGACAAACAAGTTTCGCGCGATTAGAAAGTGAAAGTAGAAGTAAAAATTTAATGTGCGGAAATTCGCGTTAAAATAAAATTAATAACATGTTTAAAAAGAAGAGGATAAATGGAATAGTGTGTGTGTGTGTGTGTGTGTGTGTGTGTGTGTGTGTGTGTGTGTGTGTGTGTGTGTGTGTGTGTGTGTGTGTGTGTGTGTGTGTGTGTGTGTGTGTGTGTGTGTGTGTGTGTGTGTGTGGTTTAAAGCTTTTCATTTTTAATAAAGTGCTCAAGTTTCCAGCAAATTATTTTTAATTGTCCAAAATAATGCCATGCTTCGAGAGAATAAAACGGATTTAATAACATTAGTCAAAAAATTGCAGAATAATCTCCTGTCAAAATAAACTTAAAAACTACTTTCAGATACTAATGATGTTCTTCCCTTTACGAAGGAATCAAATTCCCTTAAGCTTTAAAATATTATAAAATCATCGTTTTAAAAATTCATTTCATGAAGTGTTGTGAATAGTGTAAGTTAATCCCAAAAATTTTTTACTTTATGTGTATTGCTTTGGAAGGATTATTCGTGGCATTCTGAATAAGATGAGTATGGTTAATTTCACTGGGTTTATTTTTATTTTTAATGTAATGATGATCATAATATTTTCTAAATTGTTACGGAGGAAGTTTTAGTTTTATAATCAATTTAACGTTTCCAGTAACGAGAAAATAACATAAATATCATAAAACAAATATCAAATAGTAAAATAATTTACAGAAATGCAAAGCGAAAATAATGAGTGAATAAGATACAAACTCCATAAAGATACTTTAATATTATTCTCCATATGTACTACAAACTGCATGCTCAATTTGTGATACTTATGCTGTTAATTTTGATAATTTCCATGGCTTTTTTAATGTCCATTAATCACTGAATTTCCCTAAAGAAAATTTTATCTCATAATTTACAATTTTCGTACGTTACTAAGTGTTTATAACTTTTATTTTTATCGAATTTTTTAACTTTTAAAGAAAGGGGAATATCTACAAATTAAATGTTTTTAAGATCCTTACAATTTAATGGATATGACTGACTTATTTCTGAAATATTATACAATCTATATAAATTTAAGCTTTATTAAATATATATTACAGATATTTGAATTACATATATTAAAAATCTTGAAGACCTTTTTTGATTCATGAATTACTTGAGCTGCAGGTCTAATACTGTAAGTTTTTATTGGCATTAGTCAGCTCTTTAATTTATTTTAGTATGTAATTAACACTTAAATAAACATATAAGTATTTAGCTTAAATAATGCCTTCTTTTGTTCATCGCGTATTTAAAGAAAGAAAGAAAAAAAACTTTAATTTTTTTCCAACTATCTCATTTTAAAAAGTTCCAAAGATCCAAAGAATACACACAATTCACACAATCTTTTTTATTCTGGAGATTATATCACACTACTATAATACCTTTTCTATATTATCATTTCTTATCTTTTAATGAATTTTCGACATAAAACTTATATACCGATCATTTATATCATTCTTGGACAGTGACAAAGATTAAAATATATAACGCTAGATCATTTTTATCGCCTTCCGATGATAATCGATGATAAAATAAGATAAAAGATTATTTTCCCTCTTTCAGTCCCTTATTCTGAAACAGTAACTAAATATTTAATTTTTTATTCGATCGTACAGAAAGAAAAACTTTTCTCGTTGTTAAATCTATTTGTCTGTCTCTTCAATAACTATACTTAACTATAGAAACTGATTGGCTACTCTACAATATTTACAAAAGTATTACTCGTTAGTAGAGCTTTTTCTAATTATTAAGAGTAACTAAGTGAAGGATCCCTTCTAACCTGAAGGCATCTTCGCTGAGAATTTCACCGGAACAAGTCGAGGCGAACACGTCCTTTTAGAGTCTTGGGACACAGAGCTTCGAGATTTGTCTCCGGCCAAACGTGTTCCAACTACAAATAAAATATCTCCACATATCGTCTATCAGGATTCACTGAAAGTCAAGTCACATCTCCGGTTTATCTTTCCTTCATTTCGGAAACGAAGTTTAAAACAAAAGCAAAAGACATTCCGATAGTTAAGTCTTCACTGAGCTGGCAGAGAAACATTGTTTTAAGTGGTTAGAAAACACCGGATGTGAACTTGTCGATTGCCTTACGACTGTTGTCTTTCCGATTCTGTCGATTACGACTGTTTTGTTATGATTACAGTCCCACTGAATGGAGTTGGTAAGTTTTAAAGTCTTTCAAAAAACAATTATATAGCATTGTGTTGAGAGATTTTTTTCTTTTTCAGCCTCAACTAAAAGAAAGGTAAGTCGGAGTTGTTTAAGAGCTATCTATTGCTATAGTTTGTTTCTTTTTCTACGTAACGTTTGAAACACTTTGGTTTAAATAAAACTCTGTTTATTTATTATACAACTTCATAAACAATAAAAAACATTGTTTTAAAAGTTATTATTGTGTTTTTTTAACTAATTATTCGGCGCTTGATAGAAATGAAGAAACATGGTTTAGCAGTTGCATAAAACAATTACTATTCTTTAAAAATATTTTTATCAAATGAGTTTTGGTGAAATATTTTTTTGTTAAATAGAGTACGGAAAAATTTGTAAGCTATTCAAAATATTTTTGCAAATGAAAATATTTTCAAAGTATTTTATAAAGGAAAAAAAAAAAAAAAGATTATTTTTCTTAAACACTTCAATTTCCTGTTGTTACAAAATTTGTTTGGTTAGTCATGAAATATGTATCTAACTTACCTATATTTTATTACATAGACAAAATTCACTTTCTGAATTATTTTTGAGCTATAAGCACCTGCCTCAGCTTGATGTTAGCTCGCTTTTACGTAAGAAATAATTAGTAATATAACTTCACAAAAGATAAAAGTCGAGATAAAAGCTAACTTTTATAGAATAGTTTTTAATAAATCCATAAATTGGTGAATAACAAGCATTTACAATTGTTTTTGATTTGATCTGATTGTTTATTAATGTCGCAATGAGAAGCAACACGAGTGCTGCTGACGCCTGACTTCGCAATTTTGAAAGTTGGTCAAGTGACAAGGACGACATCTGAACTGACTCTCCACTCATCAGATTTCCACACAACGCCATTGGGGGGATTTGGAGCTTCGACAGATTTTACGGGCATCGTCCCCACTACTCAGCGAGTATATGAAGGACGCAACACGGCGAGTCCAGGATTCGTACACACGACCCGACAGAAACACTGTCATCCACGATATCATGACCTTGACCACTCAACTACCCCTGTCAAGATTAGCAGTTGTGACATAATTACATTTTATGATTTTTTTATTATTAATTCTACATGAGTAAACGAAAAGAGAAGATTATTAAATCTAATAAAGGCGAAGTTTTAACTATTGGCTGTGATTAATAGCTCATAATTAGATCATAATTTAAGTCACTATTGCTCTGTTGCCTGAGTACAATAATCTAATATTCCAACACATATAACAGATCGAAGTACGAGTAACTACGAGTATTTGAATATTTAATTGGATGAAGAGCATCCTTTTTCGATTTTATCTAGTTTTTTCTATGTTGCAATAGAAATACTGAAGAAATTTCTTTATAAATCATTAATTATTATTTTAATATTTTTTTACTTCTCCTTTTATACATACATACATACATACATACATATATATATATATATATATATATATATATATATATATATATATATAACTTCATTTTTGTATTTACGTGACTGTATGTTTTTCTTTACTAAATAAAAATTACTCTTTTTTTTCTCTCTTTCTTTTATTCATCTAAATTTCTCTCTGATTTCTTCTACGTAAAATATTTTTGTTACTTAGAGTATAACGTCTAGATTTCTTGTTATTTCTTATTGTAGTAATGAAGAATTTGATTGCGTATATTTTAATACACATTACTATATCATTAAATTTTCAGAAACATTGCTTTTATTTCTTTCAATTATATATGACTAAGAAAACCATTGGTACATCCTATTATTCATAAGAAATTATTTATGGAGTTTATTATTTAACTGATACTTTTAGCATTTCTTATACTTAGAAATTTATTTTTTGTGTACATTTAAAATCACTAGTGTTGTTTTCTTTGCATTTGAATGCTAGATATATTTTTATCATTATCGATACGTTTTATGCAACTGAGCGATAACAGTTCTTTTGTAATGAACTCGTTTTTGACTTAAATGTTTCTTGAATTCAGATGTAATGCTATATGCCCGAACTTTTTTATTTGTTTCCTGATGCTAAAACTTCTTTATGTACCTGAAAACTACATTTGACCTCTATATTATGAATTTGTTTTCTTTGCTTCCAGGTGTCTTTTGTGAGTTGAAAACCAACGAAGATGGCGATCCACGTGGAGATGAGGTTGAAACAGTAAAACATCATTGTATACGACCTCGAAACTAGCATCTCTTCTCCCAGGTGGAAGATCCTTCTGAGGAGCATCACTTTTACTCTGATGACAAGGAAAAATATGCCATTAAAACCCGCTGTTGACAACAACCACTGGAACTCTTCTCCATCTGTTTTCCTTAATATGTAGTCACGTGTGGCCGTTAATGCGTGAAAAGAATGGGTACCACGTTACATATTACATAGAGAATACATGTAGCTTTAAGGTACAACAAAAGTCAGAAAAACTGGGTAACGAATATAAAATGACCATGTAGTTTTTACCTTTCAATCAAGCCCTGTACTTAGAATTGTGACGCTGAGCTATTCAATATTTTCTCTTAACTAACTTTGGAGACGTTTTAATGGTTTGATTTGCATACAATTACAACTTCTTGCCAACCAAATGTAACGGGATTCGATAAGGTAGATCAAGATAACAAGCGTTATGAATTGAATTTGAAGTTACGATACATAAGTGAAACATAATTGAAAGGGAAGAGAAGGGAGATTGAAGATAAAGACAAGCTGATAGATATTGTACACTATAATGAATCCACGTAATTATTTAATCGTTTATATTGAAAATAGTTGGAAGTGAATACTGATCAGAATAATAGTAGTTGAATCTACTATAATCAAGAAGTGCTGCAATTTGATTGAGTGATTTGATAAATTAAGTCTTTATTATTTAAACATAAACCAGGATTAATCGAGTTAGGAGAGATTCGAGAGAAAGAGATCTCATATTATTTGACAAATAAGAAAGTGTATTGACCTTCTCTTATGTATCTTCAATAGGAATTTTGAGCGTATTGACTATTAAACTAGATTTCAAGATTACAGTATGTTAAATAATGAAGAAAGGTTATCACAGAACTAAATATTTTTCTTTGAAGTTCTTTCATGTCTTGTTGTGCTTTTGATAGTTGTTTTAATAGCATTTTCAAGGGTAGTTAAATCTGAATTAAAAGTCACAGTCCTTTAACAGACACTTCTAATTAACGCAAACCACTGTAATCCTTAGTGAATTCAGATAGTTATTATCAGTAATTGTTTCTGAAAGCGATCACATAATAAGGATATTTCATGAACAGAATTTCAATGAAAATTTATAAAAAATAAAGTAGTTGATATTTTACCCACGATTTAGCTCGGTAGAAAAAAAAATTTATTTTTTCCCCTAGATTAATAATTCCTAGAAAGAGGAATTAAGAATATTATTTGCCATCTATTTGAGTTCTGAATATATGGAAATATACTATTGCAGGCTATAAAGATATCCTTTGCGGTTCTTTTCATTTGAACGCATTCGCTAAATTGTCCCATCTGAGCTTTGTAATAAGCGTAAGATTATTCTGCATGCGAAATTTGTGATTCCCTATTAAAATATACTTTCCAATAAATTTAATTTTAAAACCCATACATACAAGAATTTTTTTTTTCTTCTCTATCTTCTAAATTATATAATTTCGTCTTTTTTCCTAAGTTTTATTCATTCTTTTCATTATTTCAACAAACTTAAATCTAGTTACAACTTATTTCGTTGCAGTTAAAGTTAAAATATTTATAATTCACATATATATTATTCAATTTTAAGTCATATAAAATATCAATATATTATCTGAATATATAATATCGGAGATGCTAGGGATTTCATGAGTAAAAGTATTCAGAAGGAAAAACTATTAAAAAAGAATTCATCATGAAACCAACAATTTAGATGAAATTTATTTATATATACATAAACCTGTAACTTTATGCACTTAGCTTATTTTTAACTTAGTACAATATTCTTTTATAGAGAGCTCGTTTAAGTAAATAAACTTTGATAAGTGAATTAATAATCATTCGTAATTTAAATACAGACAAACAAATTTTGCATTTCAAAACTCTCTTTCACAAACCAAGCTCTTTGAAAAAAATTTAAAAAATATTTTAATCAATAAGTGTCTGCTGTCTGATATTATATGGCCATAGAAATTAGTGAACAACTTTTGAAAGCTATCAGATTACATGTGCATAAATTAACACTTTTATACTTATAACAGTTTATGTGATTTTAAAATACTTTTAACTATCCATTTTGCTTTCATACTATCTTTTTATTTTTCCGATGAGATAGTTATTAAAGATCTATTGTGTTTAGTGAAAATTTACAATTAATTAAAGTTCTAACCTAACGTCATATTTTTATATCTCATGCTGAATTGCTCAGTTGCATAAATGATTTTTTGTAGAGTTTAAGTAAATTAATTTATTAATAAACAGTTAAAAAATTTACTAAACGCGTATAAAGACTGTTTTGTCTAAACAATTTAGGGTATTAAACTAAATAAAATTAATTAGAAGTTATTAAACATCTAATTCTTTTTAAAATGAAAGCTTAAGAATTAACCCATTCTCTTAAATTTCAATAACAATAAATAAGAGTCTCCCCTTTGATTCTCTTCAAACATTCCCATTTTGTATATGAATCACTTAAACTGAATCATTACTTTTATTATGAAAAAGTATATTTCTTAAATTATTAGTTTGTTTGACATATACAATAGAAATATGATAGGTAATTAAATATTAAATTTATACATGAAATAACATTTTAAATATTTTAATTAAAATACGTTATTTTTTTTTACAACTTTAACTTTGGATATTGCATATACTACGAGACATATTTTTCATGCAACTAGGTTTGAAAGTCGTGCGTTTTTTCTAATAAGAAATTTTCGCTATAATATTAAACAGATTAAAACTTCAACCATCCATATTCTCTTTAAAATTTTTAGATAAGACGGCTTAGCGAAAGAAAGAAAAATACGAGAACAAAGGGGAAAGCCTTGTCTTACGGAGGTCAAGCAAGCGGGTTGTAAAATAACTTTTACAGCAGTTTTAAGAGACACACGTCGCATCGTGGTCCTGGGTTAATAACACTCGCGTCTCTTAATGACTACAGTCGATTACTATAAATAACCTAGACTTTATGTGTTGGACAAGATGTTATGTGTTGGACATTTACGATGTTACTTTTATCCACAGAGGGTTTTGGCTTTCGTCCATCCTATCTGGATTCTTGCAAAAAAATCTTGCCTTACTCGTCACTATAGAGGCAACTATTTGCAGGATATAATGGAGATTGAACGACCTCGTTTTGCTGTGGGGCAACTTTTTAGTCAGCAACGAAATTAAAAATTTCTTAATTTATGAATAAGAGTGCGGGGGGGGGGTGAAAAAAGATAAATTATTCAATATCATTTAAAGTAATGGATTATACACCGTACTAAATTTGTGTCTAGATTTTTGGTTATTCATTGAATAAATAAGGGAAAAGACGTTTTCATCACACATTAGTCTAATTATGTTACTTACTACTGATGAGAAAAAAATATGAATGTATAGAGCTAGTTATTTTAAATATTCTCTTCCCATTCTGTGCATTTGATGTAGTTTTTTTACTATACATTTCATTTAAATGAATATACAAGAATAGATTAAACTATTGAATTAAATTATCATTACGTTGGATTTTTATGATATTCAAATAATCTATTTGTAATAGTCTTGGACTTTCTCCTGTTTATTAAGAAATTGGGGATTCCCTACACGGAAATTAAAATAGTTAAATTATTATATTTCGAAATATCAAAAATAAAGCTTTTAGATTATATTAGAAAAATTAGAATGTTACTTAAAACTATTTTCCCCAAAAACCTCTTAATAAGTGACAAAACACTACTTAAACTCGTATGTTATAAACAAAATTGTTAAATGGGATATAATTAAATAATATCTTATGTGTTTTAAAAATTACTTTTGTGATATTCATTTGATTTTAACTAAATTCTGTTATCCACCAAATCTGAAAAAAAATGTTATTAAAGAAATTTTTAAGTAGTTTTTAAGAGAAATACTATTTCTCGCATCTAAGCGTAAAATTAAAAACATTCGGTGGCAATTCAGAAAATAATGTGTTTGATTCCAAATCGAAGCGTAAAGACATTTTTTAATCTTTTAATTTCAGAAATTTCTTGTAAATAATAAGCTTTCATCTGAGTTTATATATTTTCAAACAGATTTTATTTAACTCTAAATGTACGTTTTTCTGTTAAACCTAGACATGTTTGTGTTTGCTCAATATATGGACTTCTAAATATTTTTATCATGATACTCCATAGCGTTTTAAGATCATGGAAAATGCATTACTTAAAAAAAAGTTTTGAATGTACTAATAGTATAAAGTGATAGAAAAACATTAAAAATATAAAAACGAAGTGTCTCGAGAGCAATGAAAATCTTCAAATTCCTTACCAAATTCTCTCATTACAAAAACCTTAATCCATGACGACTTGAAGAATTTCCTCCTTTTAAAAATCAGAGGAAAACTTTCTACAGGCAATTTCCTTTTTTATCCTTACGCCTAAATTAAGTTAAGAACAGTTTGAAGTTGAAAGAAAGAACAAACTCTCTTTCTCTCTCCCTATCTTTGTCCTTATCACAAAACTGAGACTGTGTCTCTTCAGTAATGCTTTTTGAGTCCAACTTAATTAAATCTTTGTCTAAATCACTGAGTTCCAAGAAACAAAAAGTCTTCAATTACACTCAAGAGTCACTACTATTAATGTGTACTCGTTCAAAAAAGATTTAGTTTTTCATATTTCAATTGCTTGTAACAATCTTTTCGAAGTCAGTCGAAAATGTCATTTACCCTAAGAATAATAAAATGGAATTTGGCTTCAAGGAAAGAAGTTTAGAAACTAGGATGATGAGCTTTAAAGAAATTAGTTAATCCAGACAATTGTATTTAATTCTGTAAAAATTAAACGAGGCATTTGAGAAAAAAAAAAGCCTTTTCACTTTAATCTCAGATTTTTTTACTCATCTCAAGCTAAGCAACTCAATAATCGATAAACAAAGGGCTTTTAAATTGATATATTTACATTCAGTTTTCTTAACCTCTGTTTCCTAATAAACTACAGCTATTATCCGAACACTGGGTAAAAGTCACCTGCTATATCAGTGATTAACCAGCCTGAGCTCAAATTAACTATCATTTCGTAGGTCTGGAAATTACTCACGTGAAATAGCCCTCTAAAATTACTAATGTAAACTCGTGAAGTGTTCGAAAGTTAAACATGGCCTCTATTCTCATATCTAATGAGATTCCAGATAATAAACCTAGCATCGAGTGTTCAGGTTAAGTATTTAAGTTGTTGTCTCCAGAGCTCTTTAGCTAGATCATTCAAAACTCAAGTGCTGTTAATGACTTTGTTAATAAATGCATCTCTCTCTCTCTCTCTCTCTCTAGTAAAGCTGTGAATCCGTTTCGAGAACGAGATTTTCGCTCTTGGCTATTTATGGTCACAGTTGGAAAGCGACATTTCGTTAATCAATGAATTCTCGAAATCGGTACTTCATATTCCAGCATCCATGCAGAGGGGAGTTAATTGTTTAAGTGTTTTATCTCCTAGGTATACTGTATAAAATAATATTCGAAGGGATGAAAAATTTTACGTAATGTGGTAGTATTATTGCACCCTTTATGAGCAAATGAATTAGGTTTGTTAAAGAGTATATAATTTTGAATTTCCTGTTAGAATAGTTATATCTAAATTGAATTATGTTTATGAATGATTGATCTTTACCATCAAATTTGACTTTAACTATTGTAAATACTGAATGAAGTGAAGTACACAGATTCCTTTAGTAACGAAAATCTGTAATCAGAAGATGGAGTTTTATGCATTTGATTACGGAATTTTGTAAAACATGATTGAAGGATTGTTAAAAGTCAATAGAAAACTTTGAAATATACACTATAGTATAGTGATAATGGAAAAATTCTAATGCAAATAAAATTATTAATTTACAAAATATATTCAACACTTAACAATCAGAAAGATGTGGGAAGAATACAAACTCATACTTAGAGTTAAAAACTATGGTTTTTGAAATACTTGAAGTAAGTTTATCAGATTTAAATAAAGTCTGATTCTAAGAAATATAGCTATTACTATTATCACTTTATGTTTAATATTAATTTTGTATCTATTCATTGACTAGGCATTTAAAATAAAGAGAACTTTCTTATTAACTGCTCACATTTAAACAATTTAGAACATGATATAGAAAAGTAACTTATAATGAATTCAACAAAATACAAGCATATAATTGGAAAAGTTATATAAATACCAAAACAATAATCATTAGAAAAAAATCATCTTTTCAAATAAAAAATATTTTATAGCAAAAGTATGAAATTGAATTAGTAATTCGAATAAATTCAAAACCGTTTAATCATATATATTCACACACAAAAAATTCGAATAGTTTTGCTTCTAATACGTAAGGGTGGTTATCATAAAGGACGATTATCATGAAAAAATATAATGTAAAACCGTGAAACGGAAAATGCCATTAAATAGTATATCTTAAGACTTTTTTCATGATGAGAAAATTGAATCATCAAATCAGTAAATTAATTTAATGATTGACCTCCCCCCCGTCCCTCTAAATACAGGTTTAATAATCTAGAAATACATCATAAACATCGGTATTTGCAAATTATTTAGAAACATATATTTTTAAATATATATCTTAACGAGGAAGTATTTGTTTATGAAATAAATGATTGCAAAATGTGTGTATGCATAGTATTCATAAAGTTCTATGAACTGCATATCCTTCCTTTTCTAGCCTTATACATTACGCAATTACATAAAAATGGTACAGAATAATAGTACCCACAAATGACTGAAATTTGTTATTATTATCCTGATTAAGTTACTCTGTGTTGTAAATAATACACTTATAGACAGAAACATCTTTTCAGTCTTGAGAATTAATGTAGTGTATTTATCTTCTAAATAATAAACTAATACCTAAAGCAAATGAAAATGCTTGCTTAAAGAAAACACATTTCACGAACGTTAAGCAACGCAATTAGAGTTAATTCTCCTTTTGCATTAATGAATAAAACTACTTAATCCTTATAATTCAGAGAACCAAAAAATATAACAATGAAAAGAATGACAAGTTATTATGTAAAGCTGATTCCATCTCGAGTAAAGCTCTTCGTGTGTAGATATTTTCCTTTTTTGCAAATAAAAAATTCTTTCAGGTTATCTTCAGAGAATAATTAATAGAAGATCGATTCTCATGGATAAAAAAAATAATCATTATATATCTATCATTACCTCTCGCTACTCTTATAATTGAAGGATTTGTTTGAAAGAATCTTCTCATTAATATATCTGAGATAACACAAAAGTAGTTAAGATTCTTAAAAGTAATAACCATCGTTTTCCGATGCAAATTTTTTATGCAAATCAATCGTTTCACTTTTTGATAGATGCCAGAAGGAGGAATTGATTCTCTTTCTTCAAAAAATATGAAAACTATTTCTTATGTTAGATTATTTTAATGTAAATTAACGGATATTTTTAGAGACATTTAAGTGTTACGGTGCTTCAATACGGAAAAATTAAGATACTCATTTTTTCTTTTGCTGTAATATAAAAACTTTGAATGTATTGTAGCGAGTGCAAAAATAATCCTTTCTACATATAAGAAGAGCCATAAGCCAGAATATCCTTTGGTCAACGAAAATATAACCTTTTTGTGTCTGGAGTCTCCCCATAAAATGAGATAAACAAGTCACTCAAATAATCTGTGTACAGTAAAAATTTCCATACATACACAAACTAGACTTAAAATTTCTTTTCGGTTCAAGATAAAATGCAATTTATTACCAGTAAAAGTGAATAAACACTGAAAAGGGTGTTTATACTTTATTCACATTTATTTGGACCAAAAAAGGAAAATTTTGAATAATTTACCTTTTGGAGCGAGAAACTAAACTTCGAATAAACAAAATCTCAAAATCTCCCAAGAGTGTACTTTAAAAAATGTCAAATGCATTCGATCATTTTTCATCGAAATAGAAAAAAAAATATTTGAACAATGAACTATGTCTTAATTCACGAATAAAAAGGATTTTGATCGTTTTAAAAGGTTTTCGGTGAATCTGTAAATGATTATTTTTTTTAAAATTGAAGTCAAACATTAAATTGTCTAAAACGATTGAATTTCTTACCCTTTACGCATATATTTTTAATATGTGAAGTCTATAGCACAATCTTTTAAATATACAAGGTGATTATAATTGCAGTTGCACTTTCAAAAGGTTGTAAAGAAAGAACCACTGGTCAAAATGCCCTGATATTTCATCTGAGTGTACGTGAAGCAAGGAGAATTTGTTCAGCGAAATAAAGAAAGTTTAAAAGTAGACTGATTGAGGGCGTTATACATTTTAGAGGCTAATTAAAAGACGGGACATGTTGTTGTGGAACTCAGTTCAAAGACGGTCCTCCACGACAACGGGGTATCACTGATGTTTGGAAAAAAACTGGTTTTTAATAATCCCTTGGCCAATAACCGTTGAAAAAGCAAAAAAAAGGATGAAACCATCAAGAAAAGAAAGTCATGAATAAGCTACTACGACTTGCTTAAGAAATGTTCAACTTGCTGTCCATCGTTTTTTTGCCACAAGTTGAAAGCACAAAACGACATGCTCCACAACAGATCAAAGTGTATCAGTTGTGATGTTGTGAACTGGTTTCACAATGCATGTTTTCAATTCAGCTTAAGCTAGCAATCGGATTCCTGCACATAACATGTCTTAGGTAACCCCACAACCAGAAATTGCAATGATTCAGGTCAGGTGATCGTGATGACCAAGCTATTGAGAAAGGATGGCTGATAATTCTGTCATTTTTAAAATACATGCTAGGCAGCTGCTACATTGGGTTTGAAATGTGCGGAGGAGCGCCATCTTGCATAAAAATAGTACACACATTTGCGTTGTTGAAGTGCTGGAATGAGCTGGTAACGCAAAATAGATTCATTACGTATTTTGTTGACTGTGCAGGTAACAGGATCCAAAGGACCAGTCTCCTCGAAAAATAAAAACCCAACGATAAATACTGCCGTAAACCAGCCTCACATAAAAACCTTTTGAGAATGAAAAGGCAATGGCTGCATTTGGATCTGATTCTCTCTTGCTCATATTCTGCAATTTTAAGTATTGACAGAACCTTGGAGATGGAAATGGGCTTCATCTTTCCACAAAATGTTCCACAGCTATGTAATGACCACTTCCATTCGAGCAAGGAATTTGAGAGCTACTTCGTTTTGACAGGTCAACAGGAAACAACTCCTGAACATGTGTAATTTTGAATGGATAGCATTGCAAAATATTTCGCAAAATTTGATGAAACGAGATGAGAGGCATGTCTAAAGTTCGGGTGATTCCCCATGCACTGCAAGTTCTCAAAGCACTGCTTGACACTTGTTCCAATGCTGTAGCCACATCCTCCACTGACGTTGAAGCTATTGATTCCCCCCCCTCTGCCCCATTTCAAGTCAAATGAACCCGCATCTTCGAACTTATCTATCATTTTTTTTTCAGACCAAATGCAGTCATTGGACCAGATTCGCTTTTTGAACCCTTTAATGTCCAGAATTTCTTCAATTCAATTGCCGCACAGTCACAGTTCTTGTAAAAAAGCTTCCCATACAGAGCCCGATCCAACAAAAATAAATTCATGACTACTTTCTCGGTCGCATGTTCTCCACCTTTTTATCACTCGTGTAATCTGTGGTGCGCAGGTTGCGTCTTTAAATTAGCATCTTAAAATTCGTATGTATCTGATAGCAATCGTTTTTAAGTCTCTTATTATTTATTTAGCGCCATCTATTGATCCACTTTTAAACTTTATTTTTCTTACGCGAAACAAATTATCACTATTTCACGTATACTCATATGAATTATCGGGTCATTCTGACCAATGATTCTTTTTTATTCTTTTGAAAATGTAACTTTTATTATAATCTCACCATATATTTTTGCTTGTTGTAATAAATTTCATTCAATTTTAGGACCTTTTTGAAGAAGTTGGGAATCTAACTGTTGCATAATAAAATATCAGAGAAATTAATTAGAATAAAAATCTTTAACATTCATTGCACTGAAGCATTTTTACATAATGCATTTGCTTGTATACAAAAGCACTATTATACTGAAATTGAAAAAAAAAATGAATTTGTTTATGCTTTTTAATTCAAATAATGAGAATATGTATATTTTTTTACTCTTCAAAAGTGTGGCTATAGATAATTATCAATATGAATACCGGTCATATATTAAGTTATATAGAATTGAATTCTTCATCCTATTGTGAAAGTATATTATTTAGGTATCCAAGCAAAATATGTAGTATAAAGTTGTAGATTATACAGTGGGTTTTTCTATTATTTTTGTGAATGTTACAGTGGGTTTTTCTATTATTTTTTTAAATGTTACATGAATTAATAAAATACGTTACTGACAATGTTTTTTTATTATATGAGCACAAATATTGCTTTTCAGTTATTGATTCCAAGACTAATAAGAATTTCGGTTATAAAATATCTTAAAAAAGCATTATGAACTAAATAATCTGCCACCATTAAAGAAAAATAAACATTATATTCCTGTGGTTAGATGATAGATTGTTTAATATTACATAATTTTAATCTTTCATATAATAATACATATCTGTTATTTAGTGCATTACCAGTCTTATGTACGAAAATTATGAACTATTTTCACAGAGAGAGAGAGAGGAAGAAACCTTTATTACCTTTCAAATACATGTATTATTTGATTTGATACATGCATTATTTGATACATGACTCTTAAATATAGAATTTCTTAGTAATTATTCATGCTAGAAAATTATTTCATATTTATATATAATTAAAAAGGGTAATGCATTTTACACATTCTATGACAACAATTTAAATTTACTTCTTTTTGTACCATTTTTGATTACTAACATTCAGAAGCTATTTTTATAATTTGCCTTATTTTCTAGATTTCAAAATAAATTTAAAACTTAATCTAAATCTCTACACATTAAACTTTTTTGAAACTAATTTAGTCTCCTAAATTTATTTTAAATCTAATTCAACGTCCTTAAAAAGTGAATATTTTTCTAACTAAATATATGGCAGACACATACTGCATTATTAGAAAACTCTTAATTTTGAATTATGTGCATACGATATATAACAATTATACTTTATTGCAGAAACGTTAAAATGCTTTTATTACGAAACAGTCATAAGAAATTTCCCATTCTTTTCCTCTTAAAAAGTTTGAATTTAACCATAATAAATATATCAAATGCATATCTTTCCTCAATTTACTAAAAAACACAAAATTTATCTCCATTTAAAATAACGCAAATATTTATCTTACAATGCTTAGTAATATCTTTCACTGCAAAGGATTTTTCTAGAATACGAAAAATAATATATAAAAATTTTCGCAAGAGGCATAGTCAACGGTCCCAAATACGAAATTACTTATCATTGTACAACCCTGGTCTCATAATTCAGGTTATCTAAGGGATAGACTTTCTATTAATACACTGTGGAGAAGGGAAAAGATGGAACCATAAATTCGGAAGGGGAAAGCAAAAAAAGGAGAAAAAGAAAAGAAGTATCATCAAATTCCCATTAGGTCACAGAAAATAAGGTAAAGAAAAGTACAACCAGAAAAACCGATCGTTTAAAGTGATATGCATTGGATACTTCTTTACACCCCAAACCGTATCACAAAAAAGGATGCTTCTACGTTTTCCCTTTTTTAAATCTCTTGCTAATGAAAGAATGCGAACGTTATTTTTTTTTCGTTCCTATTATAGGTCTCAAACCCCGTACGATGAAGTGAAACTGCGGCCGTGTTGTAGGGCTAATGGTATGCTCATAAAAGATGGTTCAGTTTGTATGCAAGTTTGAAAGAGAAAGAAATGATTATGGTAAAAACAAATAGCTGTTGATTGTCTCTTCAACGTTTGAGAGATGATACTGGACTCTTTTTCACCTTATTCACTTGTTTCAAGAGCGTCATTCTCAAAATAATTATGTCCCTGCTGAAAAGATGAAAGGTTTTTCACACTTTTGTACAACTATTTTTCTAATAAAAAATTGGCACACATAGAAAGTGTCTTTTCTAAATGAAAAAACAATTTCCATCGTTGTTTCAAATCCTAAAGCGGGATAGAAAAAAATATTATGGGAAAATTTCTTCTAAAAAGATTTGTATTTCCATACGTATGTGGAATAAAGAGGTTCCTCTAGGTCTTTGTTTGCAAGAAAATTGATTTGTATAACAGTTTTTATCTAAATTTAAAACGAATAATTAATACAATTTAAGCAATTTTGGGTGTCTCTCTGTTTTTAGAAAGATGAGAAAAGGGACTGAAACATGCAATATAGTTCGAATTTTCGCACGAATTTTATTTGTTAATTACTCGTCCAAATCAATTAGTAAGCCTAGTTTAACTGTAATTCTGAATAATAATTAAGATTACTATTAAGTTTAACATAAATTTAAAATTTTAAAGATATATGATTAAATTATCTGATAATGTAAGTAACCATATAATATATTTACTAGTTAAAATAGGAATTCAAAAGACGCATACATTACTAATTAAATGTCTGATATGGTACTTTATAAATTTTACAAATTTATACTATCTAGACTCTTCATTCATCTCTTAATTGCTGACTTAACTGTATTACTATAGTTAAGTATTCCATTAATATTATAAATAAATCTATAAATAGGGGGAGATATTAAGATATTCCGGTATAATTTTAATTTTTCATCATCTTTCTCTATTTAAACAGAAAAATAATAAAGTGTAATAATTTTCTTAATCATATAATACTCTAGAAATCTTTATAAATCTTTAAATTATCTAAGCAATACATTAAATAAATTTATATACCAAATTTTAATTTAGTTAATCAATACATTAAAGCTAAATAAAGGGATATTAAAAATGTAATTGTTAAAAACCATCCCAGATAGAAAAAAATGCCTCTTAAAGGTTGTGTGGGAAATTTGTAGCAATACTTAAGCGACGCAGACTCATGGATCGTCTAGACATTCTAAAATGCTGTATCTTGAAATAATATTTTTAACTAATTATATTCTTACAGCTAAGCATAACATAATACCATCCAAAGCTCACTGTATTAAGTATTGTTTATATTCAATTTCTCTGATATATTAAGTAACATTATCTTTGCATCCTAAGAAAATATTATTGTAAAGAATAACGTTACGTGTTCTCTCCTTTCAAAGGAAATTTATAAAATATCACATTTAATATTCACTTTAATGTATTTATATTTTTTGAGGTATAACATTTACATATCGTAAATATATTTTTGTAATAAATTTTCATTCAATTTTAAATCTGTATGATTTTTATTTCCATCATTAATGCGCTAAAAAATATTTTTCAAACAAAATAAATAGTTAAATTGTTTAATATAAGGAAAATGTTTATTATATTAGTTAAAAATGAAATCATTTTATTTTAAATGTAAAATTATATCAGATAGCTGCCTTTTTTCAAACAACAGAATTTTCAACTTTTATGAAGTTATAAAATAAAAAAAAATATTTGAAATTATGTTAAACATGAATTTTTATGTATTCAAAAAATGACTTGAATAAAAGATGCTATAAAATTGGAACAGAAAATCTTTTCACACTTTTACAAGAAATACATATTAAAAAAATTATAACATATATATGTGTTTAATATATATTTGTATTACATTGATAGATTATTTAAGTCAAATTAGAAGCAAGAAGAGGGCTATGAGTAACTAAGCTTATAGTTTTGAACCTCAGCAAGTCAATTCATCTCCAACCATCTGCGCAAAGCCAACGGAAGGATTTGGAGTATCGGAGCATTTATTGTGCATCAGCCCCATTACTCGCAAGATCTTTCGTGGCATCAGAACGTGAGCCCGCGACTTGACGGTAACAAGAATAAAGAAAAAACCAGCAAATAAATAATTCAGAATTAAGAACTATCTTTTCAAGCGATTTCAATTTTATTCCAAAATTTATAATGTGCTCCAACGCCGTTTTTCAGCTGTACATTTTGAATCAAAATTATACGTAAAAAAATTCTTTGAATGAATACACTTTTACGATATTAAAATCGTGTTCTTATAACATATATACACACGCATACATAAATCTGCATGTATATGTGAGTGAGTATAGAAATCACTTTTTTATTAATTAACTCTTAATAATAACAACACTCTTGAATGTCATCTACTTTTAACTTAACATTTATTTAATTTTCTTTCATTTAACTTTTCTTACTCTTCTTAACTTAACTTTCTTTCGTTAAATTTATGCCTTTACTTTTGTCTTTAATTTTCAAACAAAGACAACTTTTTAACCATTTAAGTAATAACAATAGTTCCTTTTATTCTTTTAAATCCTTTCGCGTTACCTTGGTGATCATCGCAGATTTCTCTTAGTGCCTCAAATCACCTCGCGATCCTTACACTCGAGTATCAACTCGTTTGCTTACACTCTGACACTGACACTAAAAGAGTTGTGTGTGTGACATCTTACATTACCTCCTTATATATATATATATATAATTTGCTATTATTTTTTCTGAATTTAAGCTAGGAAGCTAGATGCGTGATTTCACCTTCGCTGCTAAAGGGGAAGTGAAAGAACTTTTTCCTGCTTGGAATTTATATGCAAGGATTTCTTCAGATCACGTGGTATTAGATTTAAGGATCTTTAGGTATTTTAACAGCTGACAAAGAGACTAGTACGGATAATCGCTACGGTTTTGAATCAATGGAAGATTGATGATTCGCGTGAATATATAGCCCGTGATCACATAAAATTAAAAGCTCAAAAGGATTTGTATCAGAAAATAAGATTATATTTCTACTAGAAACGTAAAAAGTAGACGCAAAATTAAAAAACTAAATTTAAGTGAAATAATTATACACACACACACACACACACACACACATATATATATATATATATATATATATATATATATAAGTAAAAGTGTAAAAAAAGTAAGCTTTATTAATATTTATACAACGACGGAATAAACGTGTATATAAACATATATTAAGTTACTTAAATGTAGTAAAAATAAATTTAAAAAATTTTAATATAATACAAACTAGTAAAAAATATTATTAATTTAATGAAAACTTAAAATAAAACTTAATATATATCTAATATAAGTTTCTTTAAATTGCTGTAATAAAAATATTAAAAACGCGTAATAATACTAATTAACATGAGAAAAATATTTAATATACCCAACTAAAGCAGTATAGAATTTAACAATATTTAATAAGTATGAATAAAAAATGCAATTAAAAAAGGAATAATTAATACAATAATCTGAATAGGAAAAAACCACTATAAAATCTACAAGACTTAAGCCAGGGGGAAAGAAAAATTAGATAGAAAATTTGGAAATAGAGATAAAACAATTCCAAACGCAGTCTCAGCCATTTGGACTGAGAAAAGTGTGTTTATACTAGTTCCAAGTATCACACTGCACCAACTACTTTAAATCAAAATGGTTCAAAACCAAATAAAAGCAAAGAAACTCAGCCAAATGAATAAAGGAAAACAAAAATAAATGTAGTTTGTATATATATATATATATACCCAACTCTTTTTTTATATGGTACATACGTTCCTCAGAAAACCTTGCAAAAACAATTCGTGTAAAAAAGTATGTGCAACGTAAGGTGAATTTGGGGATATGTTCCATAACTTTATGAAACCGTGTAAGATGAAAAACTCTAAATATTTTCCTTAAAAAAACGTACAAAAAATTAATAATGAAATCCATATTACATATTTATAAAACAAAAATAATTCATTTTTATCACAAATTTTTTTTTAAATTAGTGTACAGTGAAAATTTAGTCTATAGGTACATACATCAAATAAAAATTCATATTGAAATCAGGAATAAAACTACTAACTAACAACTATTCATCGCTACTAGATCACAAGCGTGCACGTTTGTTACGAACTGGATCAAAATGCTATCATCAGTAGATGTGTCAAATATGTCCAGCACCACGATCGGCTTTGATTCAAATGAAGAATTTCATTCGTTATTAACGGCCTTTGTTGGGTTCTTTTTGTTTTTACAAAGTCTATTATTAGTGGCTATTTTTTTTCCCTTTTGGTTTCTCTTTTTTCTTATATAATTCTTGATATCCTGCTACGCAAAACTAAAGATTACGTTCAAATTTTAATGCACGCTCTATGTTAGGATCATGAGTAAGAAAATGTTCTATACTTGTAGCAAATTTCAAGTCCTCGAGAATTAAATCAGTTGTTGATAGGGGAACTTCATCTTCGACTTCGTCATTATCGACTTCTTTATTATCATAAACTGTCATAAATTCGATCCAACCGTCCTCATCCAAAGGGCTTTGTAACTTATATTCTTCGATATCAGCCTTTTGCATGTTGTTAAAACCTTCACCCCCAATTGCATTTGATAGAGTTATAATTTCTGAACGCACAACTGATTTTTGTACTACGAAACTTCCTTTTTTCACGCATGCTGCAATCTTTTTTCCAACACCCATTTAAGGTCGATTGGCGCAAGTGCTTGATGACAAAAGAAATATGTGTAACACAATCCATAATCGTAAACTTTCTCCATGCTTCCTCAACAGTCAAATTCTTTCTTCCATGAGTCTAAAATATATTTATACGTTTGCTTTATGTAGTACTTTAAAATGTTGCTATAATACCCTGATCAACAAGGCTGAATCAACTAGGTGGTATCAGGCGGTAAAAACAGCATTTGAACATTTGGAAAAAAATGTTGAGTGGAATTCGTGTTAGAATGAAAAATTCGTATAAAAAAGGTATATTGGTGAACCTTGTTATTTCAAAATCGTGAAAAAAAGGACCGTGTAAAAAGAATTGGGAATATATATATATATATATGTATATATTCCCAATTGTTAACAAAGTGTTAACAAAGTTAACACTTGAAACAAGTGTTAACAATGTAAGCACTTGCTTTCTGGTTAAAAATGTTTCACAATTACCAAACAATTCCAACAAAAAAATAGTTATAGCCTAAAACGGAAATTCCATGTATTCAAAAAAAACAAGATGTAGTAGAAGAAATTAGGTAAAATATATATGTAGATAAAGAGATATATTTATTCTGTACTTAATAAAAATTAGAAAAAAAACATTCTCTAAACAATATTTCAACTAGATTAAAAGAGATTACACAAAAATTCACATGAGACGTCATTTAAGGCATCAACTTTCGCACATATTTCCTGCTCGAAGAAAACTAAACTTTAACCAGAAAAGTAATGTAATGCCCTTAATTAAAGAGAAAAGGTACTATTGCAAGAAAAATTGCTAAAAACTTTAAAAAGAAAATTTTAAAGCAAAATGGGTAGAAAAAAGAGCGGGAGAAAAAAATGTAATTTAAAAGCAGAAAAATAAACCAAATTTATAGTTATTATGCTTTAAATTACTCTTATTAATGTTCTAAGGAAACTTTGCTAGCACACAATTTTTTTTTAAACTTATCTAGGTTAACATCTTTATTTTAGTCACAAATCTAATATTACGTAAGATATTATTATGAATTATGTTCCTAAAAGAACTCAAACTAAATGCACTTCCCCATATGGGGACTTAAAGTATTTTAACGAAAAATATATCCCTTTTATCCCGTAAATTAATAGAAACTTTATTACCTACTAATTTTAAAAACATCTAAATACTCTGTTTTGTTTAAATTGACATTAGTTTGTAATAAATTTAAATACTCTGGATAAAAATATAAGAATAGTTTAACATCTTTATTGTTATTAATTTGAAAGAAAATTACATCATCAATAAATATCTAAACATCTTAAAACTATTATAATCAAAAACGTTATGCTCATAAAAATGTAAATAAATATGGACTCAACAGTTAATTGCAGGCCCACCTTGTCGTACCTTTATCTATTATATATCTCATTATTAAAAAAAAAGATAGTTTTCTTTAAAGACTATCATAACTAAGTACTTATATTCTTCATATACAATAACCATTTTAATTAGAGATTTCATCTCTTTTAGAACTGATAACAACCTCTATGTCCATAGAATCATAGCTATATAAATAGCATAAATCTATTTACTATTAATATATACTTGGCTCTAGCAGCACTATTTTTAATATTGGCAGTACTTTTCAACTTATATATGTTTTTATGACATTTTGCAATTTTTTACCAGTAAGAGTAATATATGTATTCCAAACATTCGTTACCGTTTTAAATTTAATTCGAATTTTTATGAAATTCTAGTGTAAAAAAAATTAAGGTAATTTAGTATTATTAATATTAATACCAATTTTCTAATTTCTAAAAAACAATTCAATTAGAAGTTTCTTTCTACTTCTCAATATTTTAAAGAAATTATTATTCTCAAAATATTAAATATATATATATATATATATATATATATATATATATATATACATAAACAGCCTTCAACAGCAAATATTTTTATAAATGCCTGTAAACACCAAAAATTATATATTATTGTATTAAACAATATGCACACAAATAACGTGTCAAAGACATGAAATAACTGAAAGAACAAAGTAATTATTGTTTTGTAGGGAGAGCTTAAATTATTCCATTCAAGTAGAAAGCATAAAATAATTTTTGTGTTTTTTGTATATTAATTTTCTCGAGAAAAAATTTCATATTACTGCCAAGAGCGTCAGATCTAAGAGGGATATATATATATATATAAAATATATTTTGCCAGTTTTTTGAACTATTAAGAGTATATTTAATATATAAACAAAATAAGTTTTATAAATTCGTATGAAACACTCAAAAATTGTATCGAAATTTCTAATTTTAATCATTTAAAAATGTATTTTTATCAAAATGCTCGAAGAAAATGAAGCAGACAATTGTTTTAATTCAAATCAAATTATACGAATCATTTCCAACTACGCAATTCACTCTCACAAAAGAAACAAAGATAATCAACTCGAGAGGAAACAAAATGTTCTTTTACTCCATGTAGGAAAACGTAAATACAACACACTTTTTTCATTGCTTATTCTCAAGCAAAATCTTAAGTTAATGTTATAACATTCGTTACCAGAACTTACTCAGTTCTTTGAGTAACTGAGTTTTCCTACATTTAACCGATCAATTCTTACATGGAAGAAGCTGCCACTAAGCGGAAGCCAATGCATCATTTAAAGATAAAAAAGAATTATCTTGTAGTAGAGAGCTAATTTTGCTAGTAGTCAATCAATAACAATGAGACAGTCTAGCAGCAACATATACAATTCAGCCCTTCCTTCATAATTTCAAGTTGAAAAATGTAAAGTATTGATTTTTTATGTTATGTATTTATTTTAAGGCAGGTACTCAGAGAAATTAAATCAGATAGTAAATCCATTCAGTCATTAATCATTTCAGACCGAAACGTCGAGAAAAATAATTACCGTTGAATGGGAATGTATTGTTTTTATAAGTAGAAAATACATTTCTTGTATCACGGTGAGCAAGAGAATGTATTTATCATAAAATAATTTATTTTGATTTTATGAAACCTTCAAAAGCTTTCCATGTCAAAAGAAATTGCTAAAATAAATTATACAAAATATACTTTTATTTAAATACTTCACTTCTTGAATTCCACGTTCAGTGTCTGGAAAAAGTTAGGGAAACTTCAAATATAATTCTATTAAATATGTTTGGATTGAATTGTCAAAATATTGATTAAAATTGCTTTAGAGAGGGAAATAAAAGCAATTAAGTTATCTATTGTATACATGTGCTTAATTAAAATCAGTGATTATTTTAAAATATGAATTAAGAAATTACACTTGTTTTGTTGCTATGGATGTATTAAAACCAGAAACTTATTTAAATCGATTCAATTAAATTGAAAGTCCGTAAAAGAGGTTCTTTTTCCCTCGTCACAAGCACTTGCTTCTATTTAACATAAAAATACCAAATGTAAAGAACTGTGTTATGATACGTAAACTTTTTGCTGCTTTATTGTTCCGAGCAAATATCAAAAGCAGCGCAGTCTTTGCAGAGAAACGTTAAGTAAAGAATTTTCTCATTTATTTTAAAATGTAAAGAATATTTACGGATGCTTGATAGCTTTGCGTCGACAATTCCTTTCAAAAATTTGCACTTTTATGGGAAAAGTTAATTAATTAGCTTATTTTAAAGAAGCCATTCTTTCAGAGAATGTTTTTGCGAGCATTTTTTATTTGAAGCTATCTTAATCAAGAGCCTTTGCTGTTTATTCCGTTATTCAAATGCTTCTAGAAAAAAATCAACTGGTTAAAGATATTCGAAAGTATTTTCGTCATGGCGCAACTACAAAGAAGCATTTGATGCAAATTCTTAACGAAATATATGTTTTAAATCAATCGCTTAATGGTGACTATTCTTTTACTAAAAAATATATCGATAAGTGGATTGTTGAACTCTTTATAATTTAACGAGGAGCTAGTAACAGCAAAGTTTTAAAATACTTTGGGGACCTTTATTTTGGTCAAAAATTTAAATATATGCAAAAGTGCACATAAAATTAGTCGTAAAAATTTGATTCTCTGGATTAAGCCATGCAATAATTACCTAAAGTTTTTTAAAGAATCTGTGTGGAATACTCAAATGATGAAGATGTTTTGTTGTGGTCCTAGGAACTCCGTGAATTTGGATTTCACTTCTGACGAATAAAATTTGTAGAACATTTTTATCAGTTTAGCGAAAATTCAATTTTTTTTTAAACACGTAACAGTGACAATGAAAATATACATAATTAATGTTCAAAATAGGTACTATAATGTTATTATAAAAGTAAATGAAAAATTATTTTCTTAATATTTGAACCTATATATCCAAATCAATGCGATATAAATTTTTGCTCCATTTATTTCGATTAACTAGCATTTTAAGCTCTACGTAAATAGTATGTTCTTTTTCAATGCATAAGGCTTGAAATTATTATGCTTTTTAAATGCAAACCATCATGAGCAAGTCAATTTCTTACAGTTACGAAGACACATAAATTTAATTTTTTCTCATAAAAAGAAAGAAAGAATTTATCTGTATTCTAATAAAAAAAACTTTCGAAAAATTTCAATTAAAATCATTTGAAAATAAGCCCTTTTTCAAAAACACATATTAATATTTTGTGTATTATTTATGAAATTATTTAATTATTATGAGTCATAAATGACAAAAGTATATTTTTTAAGAGTGTAAATAAGTGTAATCTCTAGTTTTATGAAATCAATAATAACAAAGTTGAGGTGTTTAAGTAGAACTTACGTATATACTATACGAAAATAAATTAATAGATACTCTAATCAGTCAATATAATATCCTAAATTAGCTAAAAGTTAACTAAAATGGCTTAATGAAACTGAAAAAATGTCTTTTTGAAAGTTTGAATTTATTCTGGAGTCATGAGACTTTAAGGTTCCACAGATTCCAATCCATTAATCTATAATATATAATTAGGAATATATAAAACCATTTAACCATTATTATGCAACTTGAGTTAAATTCCCTTTTCAATTAATTATACATCTACTGCTACTATACACATCACATTTCAGGTAATTTTATGGATTTAAGTCAAAACTTTTCACAGTTAAAGGTAAAATAATAATATTAAATTAAACATAAAGGAAGGAAACTCAGACCTGGCTAATTGAAAAGAATCGAAAAATTAAAGAAACCCATTTATTTAATTAAAATGAAGCATTTTAATGTTGTTTTCATAAGTTAACGAAATCATGAAAAGTATTATACGTGCCTTCTTAATAATGATAATTCATGTTTAACTTTAACGAAATATATGATACACATTTGTTTCTCGTCCTAATATTCATTTACATTAAAAATGTTTAATTTTTATTCACATCAAAAAAGATATTCCATTATATAGAAATTAACAATAAGTGTTCCAATCTAATAATTCAAATACATAAAAATAGTTTACGAAACCAAAGAAATTTAGTAGAAAGAAGTTAAATTTGTCAAACATGTACTGATTTTCGAGTTTCAGCTGTAAATGTAAACTGGTAAAATTAAAGCAAAGAAAAATCTAATTTTCTAAATCGGAAATACAGCTTACAAATCTCGTTACCTATATCTATCCAAGGAAATATTTAAAAGTTCACTGATTCTACGCAACAGAAATATAATAACATAAAACATAGTAATTCGGGACATATGCTGTTATTACCATTCCCTGTTTATTCAAAGCTTAATAAGAGGTAGTACTATAAAACTCTTCTGAAATACAAAAAAAATTCTATCATAGCTTTTTATGAAAAAATTTCTAATATATTATTATCCATATGAAAAAAATAGTACCTTACGAAATACTGATAAAACAACTTATAAATATATTTGCTTTACATATGCTGAAATATGTAAAACGTATAAAAATAGCTTATAAACAAATCATCCTTTTAAAAAAAATGATTATGTAAAATTTGGACAATCTACGTAAAATTAAGTAACTAAAATGGGTTACAGCTATTAAATTTTATATCTAATATTCTCAGTTACCCTTAAATCACATGGGCCGCAGTAGCCTAGTGGTCATGGTTTCGGATTCGTGACCGGAGGTTTTCGTTCAGGAGCGAGTTCAATCCTTGGCTACCAAAGATCTGCCGTGTAGCCGGGGCTGATGCACGTTAAAACTGTTCGGGGCTCAAAGTCCTCCCGTTGGCGTGGTGTGAATGTTAGGAGAGGGGGGTGCCAGCTCAGGTGTCGTCCTCGTCACTTGACCGTGGTTCAAAGTTACGAGGTCCATCGCCAATAACCCTCGTGTTGCTTCTAGTGCGACGTTAATATAAACTAAACTACCCTTAAATCACAAATTTTCTGGATTAGTAAAGATGTGCAAAAAATAATAAAAGAAACTGAACAAAATATTTACTGCTGAAGAGAGAATTTTTGGATGCAGTTAAAAACACTCAAACATGTCATCAAAAAAGGTAAAAGTTTTGATTGTTCCTAGGAAATATAAAAGAATAACTCTATTTACAAGAAAACTGTTGTGAAACATCACTGCTCTAAGAAAGCAGCTGTTTCGAAATATTACTGTTCAGAGAAAATCAAGAAAACATATATTAAAAGGTCTTCTTAGTTTCAAAGAAACTGTTATTCAAAGGTCTTCTTAGTTTCAAGAAAACAATTGTCTACTTTAAATTGTAAATACAGGTTATAACGCAGTATAAGTATTGAATCGTGACAATTATATACTGGGAAAATTATAATTTTAGGCATAAGTAGAATTTACTTCTTTTTTACTTCATTACATTTTACATCATTATTTTAAAAATAATTGACTAATTATTGAAATGATAGTTCTATTTCTCGAACACCAGAAAATATTAAATGAAATAGTATCGTGGGTTTCTAATAGGAGGAAAAAATGTTTTTGATCTTAAATATACATCCATTTATGCGTAGTAAATATTAAGATGACTGCGTAGTAAACTTAAAAATATTAAGATCAGAAACCTTGTGTTCTGACTTTTTATCTTAAAATTTAATTCCTGGATAACTTCTTGACAATCGAAGAAAAATTTAATAATTGAAAAAATTCAGAAAATAAATGAATTACAAATAAAATAAAACGCAATAATCATATATATTAGTCAATATATAAAAATTAATTTTGATTTTCTAATGGTAGAAATGAACACTTAAAACATCATAATTTAAAAATTTTAATCTTTAGTACGTAATATTATACTGGTCTATATTAAAATAGAAAAATAAGAATCAGAAAAATTACCAGAAGTGATACAATTTGGAATTTTTCTGCATTAAATTGAAAAGAGAATGCGTCCAATAATACCTTGCTTTTCTAGTATTTATAAAAACACGCATAAACATGCAGGTCATATACAAAATTGCTGTTATTATATGCACAAATATTTCTCCAACAGGTGAAGGGCAAACTGACACTTAAACATTTAATGTATATTGAAAGGAGTGGAATTATTAATTCTTGAATTGTAGCTGCCAAATATTTGAAAGTTTATATTCTAACTGTATGAGGCTCACATGCTTCAAACCCAAATTTGATCTCTAATTCTATTTCTCACAAAAAATATCATAAAATATTATAAATTCTAGTTCACCTTTTTTGCAAACAACTTGAATCATTTCTTATTCATATATATAATTACAGTCACTAAATTTAATGAAATATGTTTCACTATCATAAACATATGGTCATATAATTTTATCAATTGTCAATCGATATCATGAAAAGAATAAAAATCTGGATTTTTTTTAGTTTCAAGGGGAGTTTCAATGTATATTATATAAGGTAAGCATAAGTAAAAAATATTATGTACACTATGAAAAAAGAATCGATTAAAATAGTGCATGTGTTTCAACAGATAACCGTTAGTTAAAAAGAAAGGCAGAAATGAAAATAATTTACAAAATCAATGAAAAAGGCAAGCATGCATCAGTAAATTCATTTCATTTTTCATAAAAAAAATACGCAAGGTATTGATTTTATTATCAGTGAAGTGTGTTTCAGTGAACAGACAGTACATGAATCTTAGACTACAAAAATTTAATACCGGAAAAATTAAGTCAGAAACTTCAAATGAAAAAATTTAATTTTTAAAATTTGACTCTTACATGCTCATTATAATTTACATTTTAATCCTCAATTAAATGCATATTTTTAAGTTACATTTATTGCTATTAAAGCACATCAGATAGTGATCTCATGTTTTAAGATATCAAACAAAGATATATAACAATGTTTTCAAAAAAATTATTCATAGAATAAAATAACTCCACTTTAGAAGACTCATATTCTTTTCGACAAAAAGTTACCTCGTTTCAAACTAACTCTTACATAAGCGCTGAATCAAGAAACTGTCATAGTAAATTTAATGTTATATAAATAACTTTTCTCATTTTAAACATTCAAAATTCAGATTTTTTTTTTCAATTATGTATTGATTACTAAAGATTGTTTTACAATTATGGCATTTCAAGCATTTTCATAACATTTCTAAAATAAGCATAATTTCGGGGAGGGGAATATAAATTATTAGGATTTCATTCAAAAAATCATTATTGTCTTTCACACGAAAATAAAAAGTATTTAATTAGATTCCTTTGTTCTGAACATTTGATTAATTAATACTTTCTTATTATTGTCACCCATATATCTTTAGCTTAAAGCAAGTTCAAAAGCTACATAATGATTTTTTCTGGCATTTTTAAAAGTTTTTACGTTCCATTTGCGTTTGGCATTTACTTAATGTCCATTTCTTATCTTATAGCCATTTGTCATTTCAATAACGTTTTTGTGCCAAAAATCTTTCAAAATGAGCATTCTACTTATTTCTAATGCAATTAATGGATGACCTGTTCGTAAAGAGAAAATCTAGAAATCATGTGGATAAATGGAAAGATATTTTTGTTTCTTGTGTGTGTGTGTGTGTGTGTGTGTGTGTGTGTGTGTGTGTGTGTG
>BMAW01013477.1:303101-316929 GCA_019974015.1 Nephila pilipes
TATATATATATATATAATGTGTGTTGTGGGAAACCAGCAATTTCACAGTACCCCTGAATATTTGAAAGGTCAAAAGTCAAAGATTGATGCATACCAAGGTAATTTATTCTATAAATTTGTTTCTGTAACAAAAGTTTATATATTTAATATAACTTTCAAACATTAAATTTTATTTCATAAGGTTATAAAATTGAATTATAATTTATTTTGCATTTTAAAAATATTTTTCATTCGTACAAATTATTTCAAATAATTAAATGGTAGAAAATTGTAATTTCGAACCAAAGTAATCGAAGAAAACGTTTATTTTCTTTCCTTGGAATAATTTTATAAGGAAAATGTAAAAATATATTTCTATACGAGAAGTATATAATAAAACGTTATATAAGTGATAAAATATTAATTAGTTACTGTCTCATGAGAAGTCATATTTAGTCATTAAAAACCATAGAGCTCCACTGATATCTGTTTCTTCCGTGTCCTTTTTTTATCTTCATTTGTCAATGTCCAAAACTTATCTAAAGATTCATTTAATTATGGTAATGTGCTTTTTTAATTTTGTAAATATTTAAACTTTAAGTAAGAAGGTTTCAATGCCTTTCTATTATTGATCTCTATGATCATTGTTTATACTCCATCAAGTCATTAAATTAAAGGCTAATCACATAAGAATATAAAAGTCAATTAATGAGAAAGCAGACGATGCTCTTATCAGCTTATTGATATTTCTTAAATTGTGAATATGGTCTCTCTCCTTTCCTACCAACTCTCAACGTGTTTGTAATCTGTCTAACTTCAATACTAAAGATCAACCTTACTAGGATCTAAAGATAAATCTTTCCAGGTACTCGGATCCGAGTAAGTTAACTAGTGCCGACTAGGAATTCCAGCGATTTCTTTTTCTCTTATTCACTCCGAGAGGTTCATGATCCTTGTTCGATAACAATCCATGTAGGTTCACACATGTCAATATATATATGCACTAATAACTTCATTATCAAATCATTTATAAAACTATCCATCTCTTTTTCATGTATTTTTAAATCCTTTCAATACACTTCTAATGTTTATCTAATTTGCTTAATCACGTTTCATTTGGTTGGAAAGGAGTTGGAAATTTAAATATACAATTCAGAAAATACACCCAGATGTAAGTTGAGGGAAGATACGCTAATTGCTATATTTGGAGGTTTATTTTTTAAAGAGATTCTTAAATGTGTTTTGGAACATGGGCAAAAAGCTAATTTTGAAGGAATTTAAGTTCTGGTTATTTTTCCAACAAAAATGCCTGTGGATATCGATAACCAAACATACTATTATTAAACATTTAAAAAACAAAGGACTATGCTGAATTTTTTTTTAATATTATTTATTGAAACTGGAGATTTATTATACAAATGATTGAATAAAGCATTAACTTATCAAATAGTTTTTGATTTCATTGGTGTAAAAATATGTCTATATAATATTATTTTTTTCTCACTTCTTACTTTATTCATTTCTTTACGTTATGTACCTCATTTAAGTCACTCCATCAATTAATGCAAGTCCATTTTCAAAAGCTTTTAATTTTCTGTTAAATTACGTAGCTTTTAATTTTCTATTAAATTAAATATCTTTTAATTATTAATAACATTTAATTATTAATTTATTTTATCATTTAAGTTTACAGAAACAAAATAGTTAATTATGATTGTAGATATTTAATACGTTTATCGTCTTCTTAATGGTTATCTTTAGACTTAAAATGATGAAAAGCACAAAAATTAAAGGTGTTGAGAAGGTACAAAATGCATTCCTGACATACAAATGACGTGATTCAATGATATGTCGAAAATTAAGCTCCCCACATATGAACCCCATATTCTACAGCTTTCTTTTAGACACATCACTGATGTACATTTAACAAATTCCTATGATCTCCAGATACTTTCTTCGTGATATCTGTCATGACTCAATATTATCCCGTTGGCGTGATGTAGAAATTTTGAGAGAGAGGTGAAAGCTCAAATGTCACCCTGGTCACTTGACCAAGGTTCAAAATCACGAGACTTGTCGCCAATAGTCCTCGTGTTGCCTCTCAGTGCGGCGTCAATAAACAATCACAATCACGTACGTTTTCATTAATTGTCTAGGTGATTTTAAACCCAATAACTGTTCAAACTGAATTAAATAAATATTAATGAAATATTTATGAAAATTAATGATGTATTAAACAATATTTTAGTCACAACAATGAGATACCAGCTTAATAGGTTTTTGAACTATTAATATGACTTATTAAAATCTTTATCTGTGATTATCAATCTAGCTAAATCGTTATCCTTTTAGATAACTTAAAAATGAACGATTATAAATGAAGGAAAATTGTAGTTTCTTCAATTAAAATTGAATTCACTCAAAAGTTAGATGCATACTGGTGCACAAGTAATGAATTTCTATGAAGTGTAGCTGTTTGCTTCACGCACGTTTTTTTTTTTTTTTTCTTTATCTAGACGAATCTCTTTGTTTCCCTTTATCACCATTTCTTAGAGAATTAATTAAATAATGTTGTAATATTCATGAAAATAAGCGATGCATAACTTACCTTAATGCAGTGCTTTAGCCAAATAATGAGATTTTTGTAGACGTTTTAAAGAATCAACATGTACATATTATTTTTTTCATCCTTAATTCTCATAGTTACGAATTCATTTAAAAAAAATTTCAAAGACAATGAAGAAAGAATGTCTCTGTCACTTAACTGATTCATTTCTACAACCCAGAGAAATTCATTTCATGCCATTTCTTTTTACAACCCAACCTTTCAACTACTGACAGTCCTTACTGAATTAGTCCTAATGAGGTCAACAGTAGTGGACATTCGGTGAAACTATCAAGTTCTTTATCTATCGAATAGCATTCCTCACCTACACGCAACACACATGCTGCTCAATTTATGAGGAGCCCAATGGCAACTATCGTATGTTAGTACAAGCTGAAGTTTGTCTCTTTACCAAAAGCTTCAGTAATGGACCCTCCTACATCTCAGATAAATACAATTTAGTGGAGACACTGATTACCCTCCCTTCTCTCTTATATCAACTGCTTCAACACAGACATTTGAAGCTGTGCCCATAGCGAAAGGATGAGTAAAGTCGATAGATGTACTATAGCTTAGTCTTAGTTGTCCCTTATTGATCCATCGAATCAAGCCGGAAGCCAGGCAAAGAATTTCCTCTTCTTCAATTATTTCATGTTTCTAATGTTAGAGATGTACGAACTGTTTTCAAAGACGTTGTACCTATATTGCAAGAGGAAGAAGTTAAATAAATTGGGTGTTTATGACAAATAAAATAGTGGTATGATCTGATGGAAGTATTCTTTATAAATTGTATTTTTCCCTGATTTTGATTGATAGAGAGTTTGATTTATATTAAAAGTCTTCAAACTAAAAAAGTGTTATGAACTAGAATTTTATGCTATGATTTAATATAAAAGCAATAAATTATATTTTTCATGAAATTTTTAGAAGTGACTTTATGTCTGAGAGAAATTGGAACTCATTTCTGCTGAGTTTGATGCACCGTTTTTCTCAAAGATAAAGAAGTTTTTAGTTTTAAAACTTTTTTCTATCTTTTTCATTATACTCTAAGATAATTCGAATTCTCCGAATTTAAAAATTAATCATAGCAGTTTTATAATTTTAAAATTTACCTGTATATTTCTTTATTAAATCATTGTACTTTTAAATTGAATTCTTTGTAACGTTTCTTTATTTCTTACTCTCAGATTTCAGGCCTTCACGCAGAAACAGAGATAAGAAATGGAAAACCAAAGCTAGAGTAATCAATAAAACATTTGACAGCTGAGCAAAAGAGCTTCGATTTCAATTTAGAGATGAGCTCAGTGTTTCAAAAGTCGGTCACAGTTTTTTTTGTTATATACTAGTATTATACAACTCTTGCGAAAAACTAGTAGCAATATCTCAAAAGTTGTAGCGTGTCTCTGCAAATTAGGAAATTTCTAATACAGTCAAAACCTTGTAGACATTATTGAACATTATATTCTGTTGTGTATAAAAGCTTTTAAATAATGTTAAAAAAATTCATCTGAAACTGAAATAATGAATGCTTTTGGTACATTTTCAATTATTACTATTTTAGAAAAACTTAAAACATAGTATTATTTTTGACGTAATAGTTCAAGCATTTACATAGTTAAGTTCTTTCTATAAATATTTTTATGTATAGTTTTTAGTTATTCAGATTTATTTACTATTGATACTTTCAATCGTCATGGGGGATTTAAATTTTCATATACAGTTGACAAATTTCCCGCAAAACTTCCATGTTGCATTATATATTTAAATTAATTTGGTCATTTTTACAAATTTGTTTTCTGTATTATCAAAGAATAATAATACCTTCCCTATTATTTTATTTTACTCTGCATCATCAGTATAACTATACTTTTCAAATAATTATTTTTCGCTCTTTTCTTCTCAACTATCAATACGTTATCTTTTAATATTTACATCACTGAAGTTTTCGCAAATTTTCAAGATTTACCGATGAATATTTTCATCTTATCATGAATCCTATTAAGATATATATTTCTTTTTATGTAATTGAATATTTTGAGAAAATTATAGTGATTAAAAAATATCTCAACTAATATTTTGCTAAGAAGAATATTCTTTAAATGAAGAATAAATTTTTAACTCTTAGCACTATCAAATACCTTAAATACTTGATATCCAATTTCTACAGAAGGGAAAATGTTTATGTGATTTTTTAAGAAAAATATCAGTTTTTATTACCACTGAAATAGAAACTAGAAATCATTTCATAACTACAGCGGTCGAGGGTTTGCGGTAGCCTAGAGGTCATTAAGCCTGCCCTCGGCCTGCGTTGTTCAGCAGCCTCGTGTTGCTTCTAAGTGTGACGCTAATAAACAACCAGCAATACAAATTAATTTCTCAAGAATTAATTTCATAAAACAAATTATGATCGAAGCTTTAAGAATTTTAGAAAATTTACATTATGTTTTACAAATACGAAGTTAAAGTCCTTGAACATATAAAGAAATTTATCAAGCATACACCAATTATCGGGTTCAATGATTTAAGGTAACATACAAGAGGCATAAATTCATTTAGAGCTATTTATTTTATTGTAGAGAGACTAATTTTCTCCTCACACAATTCTGTTCTTACACCATGAACTTACATTCTTTCACTCATTTTCTCCACACTGCATCTTATTAAATTTTTATCAGCTGGTTACATTCAGCTATACCTCGATTACCATGCTCGACAGATCAAATCCACCTGCGAGTCTACATTTATTCTAGAAAACCTATGCAAAGGAGCACGAACTGAAGCGAAGTGCATCCTCGATGCTTTTACATGAATACCTTTCACTGAGCAGTGAATTCGAGATAGGTTTTCACTTCTTGTTCCGTGTAGCCAAGGCATATGCACGTTAAATCTGTCAAAGCTCAAAGTCCTCCCATTGGCGTGTTGGGGAAGTTTATCGAGGGAAGTGCCTGCTCAGGTGTCGTCCTCGTCATGTGACCGATGCTCAAACTTTCAAGATCCGTTGCCAATAGATATCGTTCTGCTTCTAGAGCGACATTAATAAAACAGATCAAACCTTCATATTCCTGTTGTTGCGCCTTGTATCCTAATATCTGTATTTATATTTATGTTAGTTTAAAGTAAAATCTAGCTTTAATTATCCCTATCAGACTAATAGTTCTAAATTTTTTTGATTAATAAAAGTATCGAGTTGAGATTAAACTCCGTACTTTTTATGGCCTTATCTATATTCTATGTACTTAATCTCAAATTCATTTGCTCAAATCAATCTTTTAAATTTAACGGAAGAATTGACTTTCATTTTAATTTATTTCTAAAAGATAATGAAGTTCAAAAAATAGATAAGACATTACACGTGTATCAACTAAAATATAATAAAAGAAAATCTGTATTGATCGAAGAATAATAACAAAATTCGTATCTCTTATCTTGTGAATTCATTGATTATAGACATACCACACTTCTATAAGAATTTCATAAACTTTAAAAATAATATACTTGAAAAAATTTTACAAAAAATTCATCATTTTAAATACTTAGCACAAATAACAAGATTCAAAACACCATGTTTAAAAATAAATTATTTTAAATCCTAACAATTAAATCAAGTATCATCTAGATTTAGTTTAAATTAGAATAATTCAAGAAATACTAAGTTTAGACTTAACAGTCCATGTGTCCTTTATAGTCCACATCTTAATAAGTGAAATCCGTTCCATAGTTATTTTCTCACTAGTCTGTAAATGAAACATTCCAGCTCTCTTTAGATACATTTTGAAATGTTACGTGCAAATTAAAACTAGTAACTTTCAACACGAGAGTGGAATAAATGTTGAAACCGACTTGCTTAATTATTATTATGTAATGCAGTTCGCTCTTCGCACGTTAAGAAGATATTATATACTCTTCATTTTCTTCCAGTGGTTACTTTTTTTCACGCAAAGGAAAAAATATATATATTTATATTGAAATACTTCATTTTATTGTTTTAAGCATAAATAAACAGTTTCTAATGAAAAAAAAATCATTCAATTGTGCTCATGCATCTGAAAGAGTCAAAATTAATCATTTGAAGTCAAAAAATTAGATTAATGAATAGAAACATATTTTATGCTAAAAAATTACTTACATGTTTTTATTTCACTTTATTCGTACAATTTGTTAAATAACTAATCGAAATGGATAACCTTAAATACATCCTTAACAAAATAGTAGGTTTATTTTTCAAGATATTTTAATGTATTATTCAATATATTTTTACAATGTCTTACTTAATGAGATGTTAGGCCAATATGAGACAATACTCAAAATACACAACACTCAAAATATTCTAAAAATAGTAAATAATCATTGTAAATCACAGGAATAACAAGCCTTTGAAATGCTTTGAATTTTTAAAGTTCTTTGACTTTTATAGTGAAGCTCTTTGAAATATTTTAATGACGGAAAGCGATATGAAGCGCTCTTCACATAGATCCGAGAACAAATAAAGGGATAATATTTCGGAGAATTTCCTAGAGGAAACTAGACCACATATCTGTGATAAGACAAGGAAATAGGGAGAGCTGCATAACAAATAAAAAAGACTAGACCAAGTGATTACAAGAGCTCAAGCATCACTATTCCGTTTTAATTACTACGTGAGTTTAGAAAGGATTTGCCTTCAACACATATTTGGTCTCCTCCCTGCATTTTTAGGGGTTGTTTCAAAAAGTATCTTTTTTCACGACAGGGGACATTTCTAAGCAAGTTTGATCTTACCATTGTGTGCTGCCATCTATTAAACGGCGTTCAAACGAATTTTGAAGTTGATTCACATGTTAGTTTTTATTTGACAGTCATTTGTTACCAGATCAAAGTTTGACTGCTGCCGCAACGACTTTGTAACGTCTTGCTATTACAATTTCCTTTATTGTCATTATTAGTTATTTAAATAGTCACTAATTAATTGTAAAATGTAAAGAACTCACACAGTAATAATAATCACATTGTTTTATTCAAATTTATGAATAATCAAAATTAAATCTCTAACCTCCTCTATGTATGGAAAAGGTCCCTATACGTATTAGATCTAACTTTTAATACAATAACTTAGTATTTATCTTGTCTAGCCAATTGGGTTCGAGTCCTTAGAAAATGTATAGATGAGAGTTCGAATACTTGATCACCCTTTTTCAGAACCTCTTTATTATCATTCCTAAAGCTCTTTACTCAGCTCACTTAGATACAAATATTTCACATTTATAACTTCAGCTCACTATCTCTACCATTAACTAAACTGCCAACTATGTTACAAAACGACTTTACTCCAACCTCGATAACTCAGCTGTTTTTGGTCCGATCGACTTAAAATTTTGACACGTTTCAAGCAACGGTTAGTACTCTAGAAAAACCTGGTTACTGTTTACTACGAGCGCCATCTCTGGGTTAGTCACGGGAGTTATTGATTGATGTGTTATTGTATTCAACGCTTCACTGTTTATATATGTGTTTCCTCAATTATATTCATTACTCATTCATAATTTTAATCTAATACACATAAGTCACATTTCATTCATTGGGAGAGATTTTCAATTCAACCAAATTCATTTCAAGTCCCCAAAGTGATAGTTGAAGGGGATAATACGATACAGCTAATATCATAAGTTGTTGACGTCTTGTTGCGTTCAGTTATCACCATCATTGAGAATTGAATTCTTAATTATACACTAGATGTTAAGCAACAAGCAAAACCATAGGTTGAACATAGACTAAAAGTGAATCTGATTCAACGAAGACGAAGACGCTCTCATCAGCCGGAAAAGTTATGAAGACGATTTTTAAGGATACGAAGGGTGTCATACTCATGCGAATTGAACAGATTGCGATCGAAATCAAATTGGGTGTTCCATACACTAGAACACTGAGAGGCAAAGGGTTAGAGTCTACACAAAAGTAATTTATGTAACAAATAAATATAAATAATATTGTAACGCATCGTTATTACTTCCTCCTAATTCTTTTATAAATCTAATGTATAATAATAGTCTCAAAGCAATATTCTAATAAATAGAAAGTCACAGTAAGATTATAACTAGGTTATTTCATTCATATATATATATAAATATTTGAAAGTCAATTCCTAACCTAATGCACATGTGGAAAATATATTATCGTACGTCTGACGTAATGTTTAATACAATAACTTAGTATCTATCATAGCAAACCGGTGGGGTTCGATATTCTTAAGCGAATTACAGATAAGGGTTCGAATCCTTGACCCCTTGTTCATCCTCTCTGTGTTCAATCCCAAAACTCATTATTTAGCACAGATACGAGTATGATACAGTCCCCCCCCCCACTGCTGACTTCAACTCACAACCTCTACTATTAACTAAACTACCACCTTCGTCTAAAACAATTCACTCCTTGCATCTCCTCAATTCTGTTCAATACACTTCAAAAACTCTAAACAGATCGACATAAGTCACAATTCATTCAGTGTGAGAAATTTTCAATTCAAACAACATCACATTTCGAACAACATCCCAAATTGTTAGTAGAAGGGGTAAATGTGATAAAGAATACGTTATTATATATATATATATATACATATATACATATATACACTATAAAAAAAGGATGAACTAAGAAGTTGACAGATGGAGACAAAAATTGGCGGATAGGAAAAATACGTACATATTAGAAAATGATTAAAATTTCAGAGTTCCATAGCTACAAAGTAACGAGCTGAATAAGGAGTTGGCCCACCTCTAGCCTGAGAGAGCTGCCACACGTCGTGGCATTGAGCTATAAAGCTCCCTTATGGTCTCCTGTGGTATTTCTTTCCAAAATTGCTCCAACTGTCGGTCATCAACATTTCCTGGTAGATGCAGTCGCCTTCCCACAGTATCCCAGACTTGCTCGATAGGAGAGAAAACTGGCTGGCCAAGAAAGTGTTTGACAACCTGTAAGATAGTTCATAGCAACACGTGCCGTATGTGGTCTGGCATTATCTTGCTGGAAAAAAAAGGCCAGGGTACTGCAAAAGGAACGGTAGCAAAATAGGTCTCAGAATGTCGTCGACGTACCGCTGTGCTGTAAGTATGCCTCTAATGACGACCAAAGGGATCCAGCTATCAAAGGAAATGGAACCCCAGACCATAACTCCTGGTTGAGGGCCTGTGTGGAGTGCAATAGTGAAAGCAGGATCGGCACGCTGTTCTGGGCGTCTCCAGACACGTCTTTGGTGATCGTCAGGACACAGTGGGAGCGGAATTCGTCGCTAAACACTATACGTCCTCAGGAAGCATCATTCCATCCCGATAGAGCCAAACACTACTGTAATCTGGCTCGAAATCGGGCAGGCGTGAGTAGCAGGTGGCATAGTGATTGGTACGAACATAGATTTCGCTCTATCAGCCGTCTGTGAATGGTCGTGGTGGACACTCGTGTGCAGGTCACGCGTCTGATGGTTGATAACGATAAATCAGGGGCTGTGACAGCTCATCTGACAATCACTCTGTCCTCTCGATCTGCTGTGGCCCTAGGTCGACCTCTACCATCATGAGGCTGAAATCTGCCATTGCCCAACCATTCTTTCCAGCATCTTCTAATCTCCACATCGCTTCGAAGCATATGACGAGAGATTCTCCGATTTGCCCAACCTTCCTCTTTCAATCCAATGATACGACCTCTTTCAAACTCTGATAGTTGCTCGTAATGAGCTCGAATCCTGCGGTGAGGTATTTTTTCAGTCGTTGAAAGGTATCCTAAATCGTAATGCAACAAAAAATTTGATCATTAGATTGAGAATTGCTCCTCATATACATCTGCCGAGTGCGCAGTTCCGATGCCCTGTAGCTTCCGCTATTCATTCATTGGACACCAAATTTTAATCATTTGCATATTTGGTCCAAATGTCTTTGCGTACGAAATTTCATTACAATCAAGCATTTCCTTCTTGGTGCGTCGTTTTTTTTTTGTTACAGAGTATATTATATATATATATATATATATATATATATTATGAGTGAGTATTAACAAAAAATATATCATATCTTTCTGTTTCATTTATTAGTATGAATCAACATGATTCTATTTTTTTATTTAGTAAAAAAAAATGGATGCACGTTACATTACAGTCACAATACAATAATTTATAAATGGAATACGTTTATTTTATTTTATTTTTAAAGCATTCCTGTTACATCGCAACAACTAGCATTGTTTTATTATATTAGACATTTCGTGATTGTAATTTGATAATTAGTGACAATTTGATTTATAATTGGGGATATTTATGCCATTAGAAACCTTTATTAAAATTACATTAGAATTTAAGAAATCTGTCAGTTCAAAATTCCTTTACAGTTTTATAATAAAAAATTGATTCATATTTTTTCTCGGAACATTTATTAAACGTAGCAAATTTAATAGTTTCTCTGCATTCAGTAACTGAAAAATTTGAATAACCTGATCAAAACTGATTGTACTACGAATAAATACTTTTTGTAATATTTTCATAACGCTCCCTTAATGGAATAAATCCAAACAGATGTAAAGATTCACAACTCTCCAAAATTCTTCCATAAATAGATAAAATAAAATTATCTCAGCGAATTCCCCGTGTGGTTCTTGGCTAATGCTCATTTTTGTTGAAAAAGAATATCACCATTTGTTATTTGTTCAATCCAGCATGAATAGCTTGTTCTCAATCAAATAAATGCAATTGGGATTTTGTACCTGTGTGAGCGAATCTAAATCAATAATTTTTATTCGCTTCCTAACAAGTACCCATAAATTACTCTTAAAATGTGGCGATCCTTGAAAATTAATTTATGGAGACATCATTTTATCGTCATAAAAGCCCAAATATTGACTTAACACAAGTATATTTATTCAAGATAACTTTTTGCATGAGATTGTGAGGGGAATATATTGACAAATCAAATTTTCCTGACATATCACGCAAATCTTCCAAAAGCATACTCTAGATTTTTATTTGTTAATCATAAACACTAAAAATACAGCTCAATAACTAGATGCACTTTTCGGTTTGTTGAATAATTTTCAGCCCTAATGTTATTACCTGCTTTTGAAATGAAACGAAGTGAAATAATTATGAAAGATTGTGAAAAATGTATTAAACCTAAATCTCGATTTCGAAGCTCCACCTTCAATTACTACTCCTTTTGTCTGAATATACACAGCGAGTAAATAATTTATTAACGCGAACGAAATACTGCTTAGTTCTTCACAAAAGATATCTGCATATTGCATTAACGTTTAATTTTCGAATTCAATAGATTTATCCAGATTCCTTAATATTGCATTAAGTAATGGCGTCAAAAGAAAACATTTTTGGAATTCTAAACATACATGTCTTATTCACATTTAGCAAAACCTAATTTGTTTAAACTCGTATGTTGTAATTTTAAAACATTATTTGTAATTCGTAGTGAAATGAATCTAATGCTTGCAGAACGTGTTTGTGTAAACACTTCATATTTATGTCTCTTAGAATTCTTCAATACTTTTGCTCAAAAAAGAAGATGTTTTCTATCATCAATAACTATGGTCTATAAAGTGCACCTGCAAAACCAATAACGATGAGTTGGTAGAAAAAGATTGCTGACTACTTTGTTTGGATAATATACGTCATATAAGGGTATTTTTGTTGAGACACACAAAAAAGTCAGCTTTACTTTCTACAAAAAACGAAGCAGTGATTTCTATAAGATGAAACCTTTCTAGAAGACTTCCTATAAAAGAGATTTTGTAACTGAGCAACAGCGCTCTGTCACACTCCAAGGTTTGTCTTTAATACACTCGAGCTCATTTTTTCGTTTACTTTATCTTCAATACTATGATGCAAGGCAGAGTGTTAACAGAGCCCGTCCTATGTTTGAAGAGGGTAAAAAAAGGAAAGAAAATGAAAAATTTTCCCGGGAAAGTTTTATAACAATGCCTCCAACCTTTCTGGTACTAAGGGAACTCTTGAATCGATGTCTGAGCAAGAACAAGAAGTGAGGGGAAGTTTGTACCTACGCAATAACCACTTCAACTCCTCAAAAGATTTTTGTGCTTTTTTTTCTTTTCTAATTTCATTTCCTTACAGAGTCTGCATTGGTGTTCAAGTTCTGAAACTTCTAATGTTATAGTTCTGAGAGTATTAAACTCATTGATCACGAAGAAGAGAAGCACTAAGAAATATTAAGTTCTATTTACAACTTATCAACAATATATTAAATTTATTTATCCGAAAAACATTCGAAATTTTTAATCAAATCAAAACATTTTAGTTTTTTTTGAAAAGTTGTTTATATCTGCTTTTCTTAAAAAGAAATATTATTGATAACTATTGTTCATTTCCTTTTTTTATTTCTTTCTTAGAATCTGCAATAACTTTATTTGCTTATTGTATCGAATTTGGCTTGAAAATTTCCATCTTAAAAGTAATTCATTTCTTGATTTGTACTTCATAAAATAACTGAAAATGACACATAACTTGTGCATGCTATTAAAATGGCAAGTATTATGTAGACAAATAGACATGCTGCATCTAGCTAATAAAAAAATATCATACCATATATAAAAACAATCACAATTTTCTAACCTTAATCTTACACGACAAAAAAATAGTCTTATGGAGAAAATGTTTCATTTCTCTTATAAATTTATGTTGTTATTATACATATTGCATCTTTAAAAGTTTTGGAAACATTATATAAATAAACACAATTACCTTCTTTCCTTTACCATATAAAGTTAAAAATTCTTTTTACAATGAGATACAAAAGGTGAAATATAAAACATACTTTATAATGGTGAAAATAAAATGATTCAATCAGAAATTAATAGCACGTTAAATTATACTATTCTGTATACAAAAATAGAGAATATAGTATTAATATTAGAACAATTTTCTATCTGACTGTTTCAAATTCATGCTCCATTTTTATCATTAAGTTAATAACACATCGATCAATAACTCCCGAGACTAACCCAGAGATGGTGCTCGTAGTAAACTAGTAACCAGGTCTTTCTAGAGTACTAACCTTTGCTTGAAACGTGTCAAAATTTTAAGTCGATCGGACCAGGAAAAAGGTTTTTTGAAGTGAAGTGAAAAAGGTTTTTTCCAAGTGGGTGCCGCGATTGCTTTCGATGGAACAAAAACAGCAACGAGTCGATGATTCAGAAAGCTGTTTATCGCTATTTACTCGCAACAAAAAAGATTTCTTGCAAGAAAAAAAAAAAAAAAAAAAA
>BMAW01013477.1:317029-327228 GCA_019974015.1 Nephila pilipes
GGGGGGGGGGAAGATTTGGAAAAGCGTTGGAACGATTGTATCACCCTAAAAGGTGATTAACAAAAGGTGTTATGTTGATGAATAAAAAAAAATTTTGCAAAAAAAATGTTGTTTTCAATTTTAGACTCGGGAGTTATTGATCGATGTGTTATTATCTGAAATATAAATCATATACATTATAATATATATTGAAATAATTTAGTTTATCTCGTTACACATAAGAGAATATTATAAAAATTAAAAATTAGTATTTTCCTATACATTGTATATAGTCATCAATGCCGATAATATTTTCCTTCCTGCCATTATTTAAAATTATTCATTTTAAACAAATATGCTGTTCTTTAAAGGACTGATAAAAGTTTTATGTTACCAAATTTCGTAAGCATAAAATTTATCTATGTGCTCATTTTCAATATTTCTTGAAAAGAGATTATCTCCAATTCATTGCTTTACATAGCTCAGTAAACACAAGGTACTGAACTAAATTAAAAAGCTTGTCTACGTGTATTAGCACCTTTCTCAATATTACTTGGTTCATTTATCAATTTAAAAACTGAATCCACACAAAATATCCACAATTATTTTTAAAGGACAGAAAGTATCTATGACGTATTATTTTGATTGCTGAAAGTTTCATTTGACAATCTCTTATACTTTTAAATTGTCATAAACCCATAATTTGGTACTAAATCTCTCAATATACGCTTTGATTCTATTAATAGAGTGCAACAAATATATGTACATCATTTCAAATAAAAAGTAACTTGTGAATATATTAATTATAATTCGGCACTGTCCTAGTGAAATCAAAAAGAGTATTTCGTAGAGTCCCTTAAAAAATTTAATACTTTACGAATTTGGATATAAATACTCTAGGGACTTAAAAGTCAAATATGCCCTTCTTCACTTAATGTGACGAAATTCCCCTAACACTGTATCCAAAAGCTTTAAATTTGTTCCTTAGCTTACTTCATAAAGCTACCACAGTAGATTTCACCTACGCTTTTCATCGATATGAAATTTCATTTGATTCATTAATAATTCCTGACGATTCAATTTTGGGATTTTGTCCCCAGCCTGTGAATGCAGTGATAGTCAAACATTTCTTCTTTCTGGAGGAAATGAAATAAATTTTAATTGCTGATGATGCTACTGATGTCTCCAAGGCATTGCGAAAACTTATTCTAATTAGAATTAGCAGAAACCTATGAGAAACGTGGAAAATGGAGAAATAAGCCACAGAGAATCTCTAAATTATTTTCATGTCTTCTAAAATACATTCGATGCTTCTTGAAGATTACCGGATAAATGCTTTGAAGCAGAAACAAGATGATAAATCTCACGAATTTTCCTAATGACTTTTCTGAAGGAATCGTTTTCCTAATCAAAAATAGTTCGAATCTTAAGCTCTTTTATTCTTAGTCTTAAGAGTTTATCTTTAAAAAATTTCCTTTGCATGTAATATAATTTATAAAGAAAAATTTGTATATGGCATATTTACGAAAAGTATTCAATTATTCATTTCATTGATAATTATAGAAAAGTAACCCTCTGAATTTGAAAAAGAAAGCTTCGAAACTAAAATAAAGTCAACAGAGTAAACCTTTTGCCTTGGTTAAAGTCCTATGCTCATACCTGTGTTACCTGTTTGTTTAACATATATTATATGAAGTTTCAGAGTATTTTTTATTTCAATTTAGATATGTGCAATAACAAATAATTTTCAGTTATACTATACCAAGTAAAGTTTGATTCTTTTCACTTTCAAATGCTTTATACTAAAGACCCACCATGTAGCAGGGGTTGATGCACGTTAAATCTGTCGAGGCTCGAAATCCTCCCAGTGGTGTGGAAGTCAGAAAAGGGGAGTGCCAACTCAGGTGTCATCCTCTTCACCTGACCGAGGTTCAAAATTATGAGGTTCGTCGCCAATAGACCTCGTGTTGCTTCTAGTGGGACGTTAAAGAAAACAATCAATCATTTCAAATGTCTTATGATTTACAAAAAATACAGGAATTTTTAATTGGTTATTTTATTTCTTAATGGAATAAACAAGTGAACTAAAACAATGCGAAAATTTCCCTTGAAGTCCATATCGGGATTAAAAAAAAAAATGCTGTATATAATCCATACATTTTATTTATACCTATTTGTTAGTAATATTTATAAAGCAGTTTAAGAAATTACATTCTATGTATGCAGAATTACTCTCAGTTAATTACGTAAGTCTATTAAATTTAAAGCAATTAAGTATGTTACACTTAATAACGTGAAAGACCTAATAAGCTCACACCAATATTGGTAATAAAAATTATATTCATACTTGCTAACTAAATCAATAATGAAAATGACAAGATATAAAAAAAGGACGTGTTTACCAAAAGAATGAAATCAGTAATTGAAAAGAATTTAGTAAAGAGAGAGAAACAAGCAAATTCGATCACTAAGAATTCTTTTTATTATAAAGCAAAAAAACATTTAGGTTTTTCTCATAAAATCACTCTGTACATTTTGAAAAATCACCAGCCTTCTAGTGACTTCAGCTAGTCATTGTGATGAATAAGTATTCCTATTTCTATACAAATGAAATAATAAAGATATCCTTCATCAAACAATTGAAATAACAAAAAAAAAATTTGAATCAAACTATGAAATGAACTCCTATTATTTTGCTCAAATATTTAAATTTAATAGTGATCGTAATAGTTTTAGAAATTAAATAAAATTTTCCCTTATGAAATACTAAATCATATTATTAATATAAGTTTTAACATAGTCTTTAAGACGATTTTTGTATTCTTCAGAACTTCGATTTATTCGTATACTTATTTTACTTTACAAGTTTCAGAATTTTTGATTCCGCATAATATTTTTCGTACATTTTCAACACAAATAACAAACTGATATAAAGTACAATTAATTTTTAAAATTTTGGGTATATTTTATTGATGTTCTTTCAGATCATTTGAACATATCACAAAAAAATTGTAAAAGTTCCATAACATTTTGTTTTTTTTTCATTTCATAGTACAGGTGTTCCTACAATAATAGACACCACCTTCTTTTTCTCGTACAGCAGTTTTAAATAGCTTTATATATATATATAAGAAGTTGTTATTTATGTTTTCATATTTACGTAACTGTTGCTATATGGTGATAAAAAAAAAGCTTGTATATGCCTAAAAAACTGAATGCAATAAATTGTATTTCATTGATCAATTACAGTTTATATATATATATATATATATACACGTGTGTGTGTGTGCAAAGAGTAATTAGTAAACCTAAGTAAATAAAAATTCTGATGCATTCAGAATTAATATTAATGAGAAGCTTAAATGTTTTTTCAAATATTTTTGTGATTGATAAATGGTAAATAGCTTCAGGACTTTATTATTACATATTAACTAGTATAGTAAACAAAAAAATTTAATTTAAGAGTTTGAATATTATTGAGCAACAATTTCTAATATGGTATACAATACTTCAATTATAAGTATCATTACATTTTTGTATTTATCATTATAAAGTAATGTATTTGTTTAATTAATAATATCATGGTATTATATATTACAGATTTAAGATCAGTTTCTAAGAAAAAAGGCTTATAAATTATATTGAGAAATGGTTAGTCTTTCGTAAGAAATGTGTGTTATTTTTCTTCACTATATTCTCGTAGGAGTTACACAGAAATCAGAATAAGAAAATATTTAAATCAGACATTAAATTAATCAAAATTATTGAAACTACACTACTGATTTTAAAACAAACTTCTTTAAAATAGTTTCAAAGATATTACTAAAAAGTAAAGAAGAATGAAAAAAAGATATTTTTACTTCCTAAACTTGATGATTAACTAAGCTAATTATCACATTTCAAAAATAAAATATTCTTATTATACAAAAGCATACATTAAAGGGAGAATTAAATTCTTCGAAGTAATTTATTTCTTCCAATGCTTCGGAGGAAACAAATTACTTGAATGAACTTCAAACTCTGGAAATTAACTTTTTTAAATGAAATCAAGAACAGTTGTATTGCATATATTCTCATTTTTGCGAATAATAGAGAATAAATCTGCTTTGATAATCTAACACATTATTAATTAATAGTTAAGCCATTTTATGCCAGAACATGAATATGCCTCAAAATATACATACAAATAAGGATTTAACATACGAAATCTACTTTTCAGTAGCATATGTTTAATTAATAATACATTCTAGGGAATATAAATAAAGATAACTAAAATTTTTCTAAAATTTTCAAAGGGATACATTTAAATCAAACTATCAAACAATATGAAACCACAAAATTACCACATTTAGAATATCACGACACCATCTGAAACTAAAATATGAAATAACATTGCAGATTATGAAAAAATATAAATATATATTATTGCTTTATATAATAAAATATTAAAAAATACCATTACATATATATTAATTTACAAAAAATAGTTGTATATAAAATACGAAATGCAAATATATAGTTACAAATTGTACACAATAAAACTTTAAATATTATCATTTATTAGGCAATAAAATATTTTTAAAAAATAATTCCCTATATTATGCATATTATGTAAAAAGTATGTCACATATTACGCAAAATATATAAAATATTTTCATACACAGCAAAAGAAAATATGACATCCCATGTTGTAAACAGAAATATGATATCACGTACTGAAAGTAAATATATAGCATCACGTACTGAAGATGAAAATATAGTATCACACATATTGTAAAGTAAAATTTAAGATACCGCATACTATGTGAAAAATATATAATATTATCATAGAGTATGTAATAAAATATGAAATATCATCTCACTTTACTTGATAAATTTAAAAACATCGTCTCATGAAATATAAAAAATAAAATATCTCCAGGTCTGATAAAATGCATAACTTTTTTTTAAAAAACTAAAAAAAAAATATTATTAATTTAATAAAGCAAGGATAATATATATGTAATTAATATATATGACTTATGATATTAAAATATATGATATGTAATATATATGATATGTAATATATATATGTATTTAATATATGATATATGTGTGAGTAATTAATATATATATATATATATATATATATATATATATATATATATATATATATATATATATATATATATATATATATGACTTATAAAAATAATGTTAAAACATTGATACATAAAGCCGGTCTCGATGAATAGTCTAAATCCGTTATACAGTTTCAGATATTCATCTGAATCGCTACAAGCAGCTTAAAACAAATTTATTAAACTTTCTTTTTAGTATAACAAATGTGGAAAATCGACGAAACTCAAAAAGAATCTCAGTATTACATCCTTGCGTTTCTCTTAGCACTATCCTTTTCTGGAGCTCTAGATTAATGTTAATCCAACCACTCAAGTCCAATCTGTACTATTTCATCTCACCGAGAAAATTACCAAAGAAAAAAAATACTACAAGACATCAGATAAACTTTTTACATGTTTCTTTAAAAGAACAACATTGAACTCAACTTTCAAACCACTCAACAATGCTTGTATTTTCATGAAATTCTTAACAAGAGAAGAGAGTCTAAAAGATATCTATGAGGGGGGAAAGGGAATGAAATCACAGCAGATAATAGCACTTATTGTACCTTTTAAATGGATTACCTTAAATCCCTCAGCCATATAGATTTACTCCATCTAGAAACAGTTACCAAGACCCTTTTAAGTGTGCATCACTGTGTTTAAATCCCCTTCAAACATGAAAACAAAAGAGAACTTCTTTCCCCAATGGCAGATCTACCAATATAATCCTCTAGTATATGAACTCTTGTCGTTTTTATTCTATGGACTCTTTAGCCAATAGAGTGAACGCCATAAAGAAAAGGGAAGGCCTTTCAAATTATTAACACTCCCTCTCACTAACTTTTTTATACATGTGTACATACTCTTAGCATATGTAACTAATATATATGACACTAATTTCACTAAAATCTTGGTTATTAAATACGTGTTAAAGGAAAATTATTTTTATTTACCTTGAATCTCTAACATTTCGTATCGTAAGATAGGTTGATTTTTTGTCTATTGATGTCACACAAAGAAGCTACACGTGGTCAATAAGCGAAGGACCTCGTAATTTTAAGCTTCGGTTAAAAGACGAGAATGACACCTGAGATGTTATCAAGCTCTCAAAATTTCCACATTGCACCACTGTGAGAAAATTGCACCCAACAGATTTAACGTACATGAGTCTCGCTACTCGTACGATATTTAGTGGCATCAGAAATCGAACTCATGACTCCATGTAAACCAAGCCGGGCATGAACTCGTGACCATGACAATCCGGTTTCCAAGACTTTTATATAATATGCAATGAAAATAAAAATAAAAAAATAACTAAAAACAAAAAGCACTAAAAATAAAAATATAAAATCTTTCTTCTGTATTTCATAGCAGTACTAGAGTCTTAAAACAGAAATATATCGTAAATAAATACAGTAGTGCCACCTGTAGAGGACACCTCCATATAAAGGAACCTTTATTTAAGGGACAATTCTATTGGTCCCGGTCCCTGCGAATTCGGGCCATTTTAATAAAGAGAGAGAATTTTCATTTTCCATTAACTTCAAATTCAAATAAATTCTTGTGATTATGTTACTTATTTATATATAATTCGTTTAAAGCTTTGTACAATTTGAATTTCTAATTTCATTTTTAGTATATACCCTCCAAAGAAGGGACATCTCTATAAAAAGGACAAAATATCTGATCCAGTGGGAAACCCTTAATGAGAGGTACTATTGTATATGTAAGTTGTTTCTATATTTAGTTCCTTAAAGATGCAATTTAATCAATATTTTATGGCTTCAAATCATCTTTTCAGTAAAAAATATTTATTTTTCCTACCAAAAGAGACACGCGCGAGATTTCGCAATTTTACAAATACGTTTGAGGTTTCTTTTATTATTAACTCCTTATATTTCTCTAACACCCCACCCATTCCTTGTTTAACAATAGAATACAGAAATACTTTCAAATCAAACAATTTTTAAGGTTTCCATTGAGAATTCTCATAAGTGCTTATAGGGTGACCCAGTTTATTGTCACAAAGGGTCAGTTTCCCAAACCGTGACAAAATCCACATCAACGCAAGTGAATTATATTTGAAAAAAAATTGGATTTCCATTGCATTGTTGACCGCTCTTGTAGGTTTTCTGATTGAATGCTACATGTTTCATTTACTCCATTGTGCTCTTTTATTGAAAGAGTTTTTTTTCTGTTGTATTTCTTTAAGTAAATAATATTCCAATTTTTTAAAAATTGTTCTATTTTTAAGAGCCAAATAAGTTTTAATTTATATTTCAATTATCTGCTTCAAAAGGCTTCCCTGTCTAATAATCAACAAAATATCTCTTCAACTCGCTTGTTGGGGCTGCGGTAGCGTAGTGTTCATGGTCAGCATTTTTTTTTTCGTCGAATTGTGGGTTCAAGCCCTGATGCCACAAGATCTTCCATGTAGAGGGACTGATGCACGTTATATCTGGTCGAGGTCACAAATCCTCCCAGGGCGTGGCGTGGAAGTAAGGAGAAGGAGATGTCATCTCAGGTGTAGTCCTCGTCACTTGACCGAGGATCAAAATTACGAGGTTCGTCGCCAATAGCACTTATGTTGCTTCTCAGGAAGACGTTAATAAACCGTAACAACTATCACATCAAATACCATACTATAAAGTTTTTAATTATAATTAGAAAATTTTAAAAAAATTATCCTTTAACAAGAATTGAAGGCACGCAAAAGAAGAAAAAATAAAATTTCTAATTTAATTTCAGAACCTATCCATTGTAAGAGAAAGAGAGAAAAATCAGTTGTACTAATTTGAATGAATAACCTGTTATCCGAATATAAATTATGTAGCAAAAGAACTTATATCTCTTGAAATCTTTGCGAGTTCACTAATTTAAATTCTTGTTAATACTTACCAATAACGGTACAGAAATTTGGTCCATTAACTAATTTTATTAAAATTGAACATTATTTATATCTTTAAAACTATATTTGAGTGTTTTCGATGTTCAGATGCTAACTAAGAGTTTCCGTTTCTTGTATTTATTTTTGGAAGACATAAATCTGTTTGACCTGAAGGAAATTTAGTATTAGTTTAGTTTTTATTAACGTCGCACTAGAAGAAACACGAGGACTATTGGCGACGGACCTCGTAATTTTGAACCACGGTCAAGTGACAAGGACGACATCTGAGCTGGCACCCCTCCCCTCTCCTATCTTCCACCACGCCAGCTGGAGGACTTTGGACCCCGACAGATTTAACGTTCATCAGCCCCGGCTACACGGCGGGTCTTACGTAGCCAAGGATTGAACTCGCACCTGAACAAGAACCTCCGGTCACGAATCCGAAACCATGACCACTAGGTTACCGCGGACACTGACCTGAAAGGAAAAAAAGACATATGGAGTAAAAAAAAACTCTTATAATGTTTTGTTTTAAAAACGTTATATTACAATTATGTAAAGTAGTAAATGAACCCTAATTCCCTTTTTAACAATTTTCGGACTAGTTTGCAGAGAGGGAAGTCAGCTCAGATGTCGCCCTCGTCACTTGACGGAGGTTTAAAATTACGATTTTCGTCGCCAATAGCCCTCGTGATGCTTCTAAGTGCACTGTTAATGGAAAATATCAATCAATCCAAATAAAACTCACAAACTGCATATTCTATCCCTGGGAACACCAAATACCTTCCGCCAAGCCATACCCCATACCAACCCACGCATCTCTTTCAAATAAAAGGACAAATGTCTTTTCCACATGCCTTGTTTTGGTCCTATATCATGATATTGTATGTTATAATGAGGGAAAGTTCATTTCTGTTGCATGTATGTCTGAGTGACCCTTTAATATTTGATTGTAGCTTCCATAATACTACACGATGAACAAGGACGTTAAGACAATAAAAAAATGTATACATTGTAATATCAAATTACCTTGTTTTCTATTTTCTTACTGAAAGGAGTTAAACATTAATTTCCTGTATCAGCAGAACCAAGTCTTTTCTTCAAACACTGTAGGTTATGCGGATATCAATAAATTTCACTTGAAATTGTCAATGTATTCTGAGCTTCTTTCCCTTTCAGACAGAACGAGAAAGGCTGGATTGATTTATTGTTTAATAACATCAAACATAGCTGCAAAACAAGGACTAATGGCGACGGACTTCGTAATATTGACTCTTCAAGGGTTTGGTTTCTTTAGCATCATGACTCCGAGGAAACCTAGTGATCTATTTCTTTCCTACAGAGTTTACTGCCTTTGGTTTACATGGGTGATGCCCCCTCGGAATGCTATTTTTGAAATTTTTCTTTTCAACCAATCTTTGTCATTTCCCCCCGTATTTTTAACGTATGGATCACATTATTGGGTGTAGCGCGGTCAGATTTGGCTCTTATGCCTTAAATCTAAGCTTTCCCACATTTACTTTTTATAATTTTGAATAATGAGGACGAAATCTTAGCTCTCCTAACCACATACACCTCTTTCCTGATTTCTACACCATTCAAATGTAAAGACTGAGCCTCAACAGATTTAACGTGCATCAGCCGCGCAACACGATGGTTCTTATACGGGGGTATCAGGACTTGAACCCTTGATTCGACGAAAACAACTATGGTCGTGAAAGAAAGGCAGGAAGAAAAACACTATAAATGAATGTACATCTTTTGTCTTGTAATACACTATGATCGGTGAAATCTCACATAACTTATATATATATATGTCATATTTCTATTAGATGTAGAAAGGCCTTAATACAGATTCCCAAAAAACATTTCATTTATTTTTTATTTTATTTTTCTCTCATTTTTAAAAAGTATTACAGTTTATTATTATAATTATCGTATAGTGCTTTTAAGATTATAACTATTCTCGATGGTCATATGGTACTTTTGAAAAGTCCAAAATATCTCTGATTGTCTTCAATTTTTCTATTCCATGTCTCACATTTATTTTGTGTGACCACTAAAGAGTTTGATATTTTATCAAAACTATATATCGTCAAATAAGGATTGTCATCTACAACCCCTCCAGTTGTAAAATTAAAGTATTTAAATTTACCTTCTCAATTATATTTATAGACGTAAGTATAGAAGAAAGTGAGCCTCACTCTCTTGTCTAGGGGGGGGGGGGGGGG
>BMAW01013477.1:327328-357608 GCA_019974015.1 Nephila pilipes
TGTGGTGAATATGGGATACTCAGTTACTAATTGTAATAATAATGAGTATTGGTAACTCTTAGTGTCTTTTTTTAAGTTTTTTTTAAAAAAAAAATCATAGGGCAACCACTTTCATTATACCTTAGAATTTATTTTTGACTTATAGATTCATTATCACTTATTGATAGACTTTCGTGCCTTGATTGAAAAAATAATGTTTTCATGCTCAAAACTTTATTTGTAACGCAATTTTCAAAATTTTAGCTGTGCCACATGTTCATCAACATTTTAAGACAAGGCTTGTTTTCTTCTATACTTGCGTCCATGAATATAGTTGTGAAAACAAGTTTAAATAAGTTAACTTTAAAATTGCCAGGCCAATATATGACATTCTTTATTTAAGGATAGCTAGTTTTGCTAAAATATCAAACTTTTAAATGATCACAAAATAAATGTGAGACATGGAATAGAAAAGGTTTGAAAACAAAAGTTTTGATAATCGCGTTACAAATAAAAAAAAAATTGTGAACATAAAAAAATATTTTGCAATCAAGGCTCAAAAGTCTATAAGTAAGTAATAGTGAATCCTTAAATCAAAAATAAATTTTGAGGTATGGGGGACGTGGCTGTACTTTGATTCTTCGGGGCGGGGGAAGGGAGCTTGAAAAAGGCATTAAGAGTTACCAATAAACATTTTCATTACAGTTAGTAACTGAGTGTCCCATATTCACCACAAAAAAAACCCTGAAAATTACGTATGTTTTAGTTATAATGCATTTGTTTTCTCTGTCTCCGGTATCATTGGCGTTCTGAGAACTGAAGAATCTGGCGAGATGAGTTTGAAGGAACGAGGGGTCATTGAGTTTCTCGCAGCTAGGATTTACAGTCCCCACCTTGAACTTAGCAAATTTTGCCTCTTTTTAAAGATGAAAAAGCAACTTAAAAGACGACACTTTCATTCAGACGACGTGATGAAATCTGCCATTAGTGCCTAGCGTCAACAACAACCACCGAAACTCTTCTCCAACAAGTTTGTCCGATTAATCGCACGTTGACCCCAAAAGCGAAAAAAGCATGGAAACTATGTCAAAAAGTGAAAAGTGCATTTCATGGAAGATACATGTAGCTTTCAAGTACAGCAAGAAATATGAAAATCGGGTAATATACATAAGTGTTATGACCTTGGAGGTACCAGTTTTCAAACAAGCATGATACACACACACAAATCTAATGCATCAACGTATTATTTCTAAAACCCTAAACCATTATAAAAGCTTTGTCTATAAGAGAAATTGGAAGCAAAACTGTCTTTACCTGCTCAGACACTCATATATCTGAAAAGGGAGATGAAAATTTAATTTATTAATTTCTGACACAAACATGATATAATTTAACATATAATAAAATATCAGCATATCGATGCTTGTATATTAAATATATCCTCGTCCACTTAATAGAAGCTTCGCCTGATAACTACCATTTTTACTGAAATATTTTGCTGCATTCAAAATGAATTGAATTCGTTGTTCGTGAAGTATATCCATTAAATAAAAAATAATTACCAATAGGAAATGTTAGCATCCTGCTAACAAAATGGAGACAGTATAAAATAAGCAATATTAAACTTAGCAAACCTAAAATTTTTCGAAATTGTCTCATGCCTCATTGAAATATTGTTGAAGAAAACAGTCCGGAACTTAAAAACATGATTGTTCTTCTTTAAAAGTTATTATTTAAAATGTTCAAATTAGGTAAAATTTTGACTGATATTGCTAATTTTTTCACTGTCCTCTGAAATTTTTTTCCACTGAACTCCTCATAAATCCAGAAAATTATTTTCAATATATTTTCATTTATTCATAACCATCGAACCCATAAACATTGACATTGTTAACAAAATAGCATTATTGTTCAATTAACTACTGGGGTTCAATTAACTGTTAACGACAATGGGTATACTGAAATAGGGTTTATAAATATCAAACAAACACAAAAATTTGGAATTCCCAGAAAATGAAATAATTTCTGTCTGCATAAATTTTAGCTCTGACTTTTGAAATATAAAAGTTATGAATTAATTGTCTATTAACAGTACATAAAAAGTAATTATAATAGAATCTTATTTAATCGGAGACTTTTAACTCGAATCTCTGGATAACCCAAATCAGTTAGTAGAAAGAATTTTTTTTTTTTTTAAATTTGAGAAGTGATCTGCAAATCTCCATAATAATATTTATTTATTCCATCACCGTACTTCGAAAAATTATTTTCTTAGCTGAAATCTTTAATAGCTATGAATGTATGAAAGGAAGTGGGGAGGGAGGTGACTATACAAATATTCTGAGTAAAGTCAACAAAACATTGGTTACACCTCTTATCAACGTTGGCAAATGGCATACGATGTTGCATTGTGTAAATGGAAAATACAGTAAAACAATTTAAAGTGCACTTTTATTATTCTTAAAGTAGACGTCTTTATTTTCTGTATAATTATGATTCATTCTCAATTTGTTCATTGTAAAGATGATTTTCTATAAGTATGTTTGATTTTATTTCATTTTTTCCCATTCTCTGAGTATCCCAATTTTCAATATCCGGAACCAGGTCTAGTCCTAATTAACCCGACTTAACGAGATTCTACTATAAATGTAAATAAAAAAATTTAAAAAAATAATAAACACTAAAAAGCATTAATTATGCTTTGATATTTAAAAATTTCTTTTCTCATTTACGATACACATAGCAATCTTTTTTTATGTAAAATATTATTCCATAACGCTTTCTACTATGATAAATAATTTAAGTGTGTAGATACTTAATTACATGGAATCCAGTTTCCATTCAAAATAAATTTTTACTCCCGAAATTATTTTTCATAATCTTAATTAACATTTAATATTGCAAAAATTTTAGATTAAATTCAATAAAGTAGACCTTAAATTCAACCAATTTTTTTTTGAGATTACCCAGTTACATAAATCTTAATCATAATACAAAAATTTTCAAAATTTATCACATTCTTTCTAATTATAAGGTACCTTTTTTAACGCTGAAATGCAATGCATAAATAACGTCCGTGAACATAAATATTAATTATTCAGCTATATTCATTTAAAATATTAAACAGGAACTTAATTAAAATTTTATTTTGATTCTATGAATGTAGCACATTACTAAAACTAAGATATTAATAAGCTTGAAATTTTAAATAATAATTTAAATAATTTTATATACTGTATTTTCATTGTAGATAAGAAAAAGACAAAGCATGCTTAAATATAATATTGAAATATTATATAAAATAAATAAAACTGTGGGTACTGTGAATTGATTTCCTCAAAAACAATTTAAAAATGTTTGCTTTACTCTTGGAAAACAAGAAATATTTTTATATTTCTTAACGTCTGAGGAAAAAAATAATCAAAATCAAAACTTTTGTGTAACTTATTACGAACAAGATTCTTTATTTAATTTTTTTTTAATTTAAACTTTTTAAATAAAATAATCAATTTTACGATTTATAAATTTGTCTAAAATTTTTTTCCTAGAAAACTCTTGAATACAATGTTTAAAATACAATAGATCTTCGTTCCTTTATCTCTCTAATAAATTGAATATAAAATTTTACTGATTCAAAATAACTGATCCATAAATATTTATTACTCAATTTAATATTATCAACATTTTCAAATGCCTGCCTTATGCTTTTTGTTTTAATTGTTATCTAAATACCTGCTTCAATATCTGCGTTTCTTACAATAATTTCTACTTAGTGTTTAAAAAAAAAGCAAATTTTGATTAAAATTTGTTGTAAAACATTAACTTATTTAACTAAAAAATTCCTTCGTATCTAGTCTATCTAAGCAAAAAGAGCTAGAAAATTTTAACTTACTTTGGATCGATTATAGCACAAAAGCACATTTGAGTTGAAATTCAAAACGTTATTTTTCTTTTAAAGTGACAAGAACAGAACAAAACCCACTTATTATCTGTCACTCAAATAATGCAAAGAAGATATGTAGTAAATCTTCCATAAAAATTCATTCATATTTTATTTGTTGCTGTAGCATGGACTTCAGGGGCTGGAATGACGTTTCTTGAATAAAAGATGGAACTTAAGCAGGATTTTTTAGTCTATTTTCTCTTCTGCTATAAGAATTTTTTTTTTCTTGTTGAAACAAGTATGCTTTGAAATGACGACATTTTATTGAGCACATTAACTTAGTAATAGGACAGTGATAAACAAGTAACTTCACTGTATAAAATTCGTTATTTTTGGAAAGCGCATAGCCTTTTAAAAAGTCCAGATCATCTTATAAATTAAAAAAGGTACAGAAGGCTGTAATTTTTTTTAAAAAATAAAATATACATCTCAAAGCATTTCCGCAGATTCTCTGAAATGTAAACCTATTTTTTATAAGAATTCCACAAGTTTTGAATTGTCATTTATGTATCCCAAAATGTTGCAACTCTCTATTTTAATGTCGTGTAGTGGCCGTAGTAGCCTAGCGGTCATGATCGCAGATTCGCGGCTAGTGTTGTTTTCATCGAGTCGTGGGTTTGAGCACTGATGCTACTAAAGACCCATCATGTAACGGGCCTGATGCACGTTAAATCTAGTCGAGGTCCCCAGTCCTCTCATTAACGTGGTGTGAAAGCTTGAAGATAGAGGTGCCAGCTCAGGTATCGTCCTCGTCACCTGGCCGAGGCTTAAAATCGATCCGTCTCCAGTAACCCTCGTGTTGCTTCTCAGTGTGATTTCAATAAACAATCAATCAGTCAATTTAATACTTTGCGGTACCAAAAAGCTTGTTAATCCTTTAATGGATCATAATTTCATTTTTAAAATTTATAAGAACTTTAGACTAATGTATCAGCATATTACAATTTACAAGAAAACTGAATAATGCAAATGCATCAATACAAATAGTACTATTATACAGTAAATAGTACTTTACAGTACTTTTAGAATTATTGATTCGCTATTCTTAGTATCATATTCTCCGTAATTCTTTGAAGTGTTATTCATACACTTTCATGATTTTTGTTATTTCCTTAATGTTGAAATAATATTATAATTGAAACCTTTCTGGTCACTCAAATACTTTTTTTTTTCCTTTTAAAACTATATATTAAACCAAATGAATTAAAAATTCATAAAATTCCTTCTATAGAGAATAAACAATATCTGTAAGTTTTTCAAAAAAAACGTACTTAATTAATAATTAGAGGGTTCTAATATATCTTATGAATTATAAAAAAAAAAACTTCAAAATAACTAGACTCAAAGGATCACCTCTGAAACTCAGAAATGTTTCTTCACAATTTCGCAAAAATATTCTTGGAATAATATATTATATTGAATCTTTATTTAGAAGCTACTATTCTTCAAAATGTAATTTAGTAGAATTGTAATAAATAAGTTTTATATTTTTACCAAACAAGTTTTTCAGTCGTCCCAACAAGTAGCACTGCTACGCATTTCGCCGCAATGTATTGTGCAACTAGAGTAAGTTGTAAATGAGAAGAAAAAAATATGTCTAGCCAAGATAATGTCTAAGATGTGGACCAGGTAAAAACACTTCTTGAAACTTCAAACGGGAATAAAATAAGATTTGTTCTCTTCCATTTAGACTGAGTTATCCTGATTTGTCTAACAAAGACATTATTCATTTATTAAAACTCTTATTCCTTAAAAAAAACACAGAACACAAGTTTTTGGCGACAATAAATTATTTTATTACTAAGATGATAGAATATATACTAATTTTAGAAAACTAAATAATAAATATTAGGGAAACGATGAAAAATAGTTATATTAGGAAAAAAACTATATAAATAATTTTTCTTAAACTGGAATAGCTTATGTGTTTTACGTAAAGCAAGCTTAGCCGCATTTGTACAAAAATAAATAAAAGCTAATATCAAATTACATCTTTACTGAAAAAATACATGTTTATTTACTGAAAAACTAGGGAATGGAATCAAATTTATATTCTTAAATCAAAATTTAATATTGTAAATCTCGATATTTAGCTCTAAAACTTTTTCTCTAAAGAACACAATGCAAAAAAAAAATTTTGCTCAATTTTTTTAAAGTTTCGGTTATCACGAGATTTATTTAAGCTGAAATAAGGTAAATATCTAAGCGAATCACTCCCAAAAACAAAAAAACAAAATTTAAAAAATGAATGGTAAAAAAATAATTTTACTTAAATAAATTAATATTTAAACATTGAATTAATGTTTTTTAATGATTCAAGTCGTGTCATACTATTTTGATGGGTATTATTATATCAAAATAAATAATTATTTATGATGGCACACTTTTTACTTTTGATGATTTAATTTTAAACTTTCAATGAGAATTTTAACATTATATCAAGTATAATTACGTACATTTCTTTTACAATATAGAAATCTTAATTTTATCCCATTTTGATGTTTGTCATGTTTCCCAAACTCCAAGTAGAATATATTTTGACTATATTAATTTTAGAATAGTTTTATTATTAGCAATGTGAAATGTTTTTCAGACGAAAAATGTCTTGCACCAGATCATCTTTAGATTTTTTAAAATAACATCAACAATTTTATTTTTTACTGTCATTAGTTAGAGAATAAAAAGGAAACACACTTACGGCGAATATCTATACTTTTAAAATCTTAAGCAGAAATTTTTACAAAGATTCAAGATATGAATAATTATCTAATATATACGAATAAATTCAAACATAATTCATAGTAATAAATTATAACTTAACCTTCAGGAATTGTTTTTTCATACATATAACTCCTTCCTATTAATTTGTTTCTTTATTTTATGCTATCAAATATATAAGAAATATTTTAGGTGGGAAAGAGTTTTTTAACGTTTTGCCTTTGAAGCAAATCATGAGAAATGACTGATGCTTTTAGCTAATGTCTAATTGATTTTTTTTAATTTTTTCATTTATGTTTTTTCATGTGTTTGTATGTTGTAGTCAATCTAACATTAAACTGTTTAACTATTCGTCTTATAGTCAAAACGTTTTCTACGATATTTGCTCAACTATCATTGTGACGTATCATTATTATAACGTATTTCAGAAATACTCCCTGTTTTTCGTAATAGACTTTTGTGTATGCGTGCGTATGAAATTTTAAGTTTGCTTTGGAAAAAAGCTTTTTGTATTTCCTTTTCATTAGAAAGCATTCTTCTTTAGTTATAACTTAGTGAGTTATAAATTCCTTAATTTAAAAACAATATTTTATTTGCATCATTTCACATAAATCTCTGCGCAGTGAAAAATAATTCTTAAAATAATATAAATAAATTACCAAAATCGAGATAAATTTCATCGCATAGAATTTTATGAAAAATTTCATTTGTGAATTGAAAATATTTCGAGAGATTTAAATTTTCTAAGAAACCTTTATTGTTTGCATCTTTTATAGCGTGTAACCAAATAAATCGAACGTTGGAATCTGTTGCACAAAGAAAACACAAACATGCAAGGACTTCATTGCTGATAGAACACATTTTTAACTAAAATAAAGCATTTCATACAAAAATAAAAATCTTTAAGAACTGAAATATAATGCGAAATTGTCAAAAAATACCATTTCTTTTAGATAGTAAATGGATAGGTAATTTTCCAGAATAAGAATTTTTTGTTTAAACATATTTAACAAATTTTGAACACTTTCTCTCATGCAAGTAGCAGAATTTGACCAGTCCATCTATCATTTTTTAATGAAATCTGAAATGAATTTACAACTTCCAACTCGCTACTACATGATTTCATGAAATCATTCCACACTCATGATCAATTTCTTTTCACCTTCAAAGACGATTTGAAATCCATTTAATCTGATTCTGACATCTATCAAATCCATCTCTCAAATAAATCTCCCTCATTTCTCTCTGAATTATATCTTACATAAAAGAAAAATCTTAATTTCCACGTTTTAAAACCGTTTGTTCCAAGACAGTTCGAAAAATAAATTAAATCCTTTCTCTTTTTTTCTATCTATTAATCTTTTCGGGAACTATGTTTTTAATAAACGCAATCACTGTAACCATTTTCGTTCAGAAGCATTTCCCCTCCCCATTTCTCTCTCTCTCTTTCTCTTTACTTTTTTCTCTCCCTTCTTAGAGATTATGATGAGAAGAAAAATAAATTCAAAAAGTTCTTATTATTTTATAGAGTTTATTTTTACTTCGGTTGCAGAATAAATCTGCATATTTTCCCAGTCGCTCAAAATAAATAACGTAGGAAACTACTGGACAAAATGAAGGAAGAGGGTTGGGGGAGGATGGTATCATGCCCCTATATCATTTCATCCCCTTTTAACCCCTCTCATCACCACCCTAAATCGAAAATCAAGCCTCAACTCAAAACAGGGCGGAAATATATCATTAACCATACCTATCGAATCGATAAACCCAAACCAAGCGATTTTATAAAAGCGATATTGAAATTAAGATAACATAATCTATTTTCCTATCTTCGTTTATGAAGGTATGATAACCACACCGAAATCGATGTGAAATTTTATCGATATCCGGCAATCTCATTCGCGTAAGAGCTACTTGTCTGTGTATTAAATATTGCATCAATATTCTACCCCCAGTAAGCAACGTAAAGAGCTTATTGGTTGAGATTACCATTTTTGTTTTGTGTGGTATTTTTTTCACTGAATTTTCGCTACGCACTTAATAGCACAAGCTGTTTGCGCCGAGTAAAGACTTTATCATTATCACAAAAAGACCATAAGTGTTTCATGATGAGATAGTTAAAATCCTTTTGGTGTTTTCGTTTCAATTTGATTATTGTTATAATGAGATTGAATTTGATACTTTTTTTTTATACTTGATGTTTTTAAATAATATGTTGCTAGTTTCCGAAACATCTGTTTTAATTCATTTACAAGAATTCTGTATTTCATAGAATGTGATAAATATAAGTAGTTACTTTTCTTATTATTAAATATTGGAAAAGATAAGGATAAGTGAATAAAAAATGTAATACAAGTTCTTTGTTTCAAATTAAGATAATGATATATAATTATTAGCTCAGATATCAAAACATTTCTTATTTAACTCGAATCCAACATTATAATAAAACATATGCTTAAAAAATGTATTTCATGCGTTAGGAAAGATGAATATCTATCATAAAGCACAGTTTTTTAAAAACTTAACACATTAAGTTATTAAAAATGAAATATTTGACACATTTGATATTAAGATATTCATAAATTTTTATAAGAATGAATATCCTAAATACCAATGATATCAGAAAAGGGAAAATGGGCCTATTTTATATAATATTACATTATTCTTTCTGTAAAGATTTTATTACGAATAATTAACTTCACTGCGTTATCTTTAAGCTATTTATAAGAACACTGATAGGTTGCAGATTACATACAAACACTTATACATAATTATTTTCGATTGGTTGATGAATTTTAAGAAACAGAGATTCACAATATATATATAGATGCATGTGTGGGCATGTGCGATCATACGTATATGTGTACATATACTCACTCTCTCTTTCTCTGACACACACACAGATATATATATATATATATATATATATATATACAAACATTAGTGCCTCTTGTAAGGGACAATTCATGATCACAAACTCATGACTGGCGTTGTTTCAGTCGAGTTGTGGGTTCGAGTCATGATGCCACTAAATGCCCGTCGTATAGAGGAATTGATGGTCCTTAAATCTGTTGAGGTTCTAAGTCCTTCTGTTGACGTGGTGTGGAAGTTTGTAAATAGAAGTACAAGCTCAGGTGTCATCCTAGTCACTGAACCGTAGTTCAAGATTAACAAGAACGTCGTCATAACCCTCTTGTCGTTTCTTAGTGTGATCGACGTTAATATACCAACAATTAATCGATCGGTCGACAAAAGAAAATAATAATTTCAAAATTGCGCAATGCTTAATTCAAATGTGTTGCACACGTAGAAGTATTAATGAATTTTTAATAATAAATGTAAGAATTATGAAAGCACCAGTAGTTTTCATTATAGAATTGCTCACTTACCTTTTATTCGTAAATAAAATTAGAATTCATCAAAAAGAAAAATCAACTAATTGCTTCTACTGAGCTCATAAACTACAATTGTAAAATCAAAAATATCTTTTGATTTTTAATACACCGAACATCCAGATTTAAGCAAAGCTGTTCGTTCTTGATTAGTTTATTTTAGTTTAGTTTTTATTAATGTCGTACTAGAAGCAACATGAGGGCTATTGGCAACGGACCTAGTAGTTTTGAACCCCGGTCAAGTGACGAGGACCACACCTGAACTGAAAACCCCTCTTCTTACTTCCACACCACGCCAAGGGAGAACTTTGGGCCCCGACAGATTTAACGTTCTTCACGGCAGGTCTTCAACGGCCAAGGCTTCGTTCTTGAAGAATCATTACTAAATAACATAATTTTCTGCGTAATCCATAGCGACAATATCCTTTTTAATGTACCTGGGTTATAACCTCGCTTTGATAATTTATGTTTTATTTGTGTTATTGATTTTTAACTAAGCTTTTGATAAATCTCATACCATTTCATCACCAAAAATGATAAATATATATATATATATATATATAAGGATTAAGTTACGTTAATTGATTTTTTACTGAAGAGATTAAAATAAATTCTCAAGGAATTATTAAAATCCGGTGATATGAATTAGTATTAGTATAAGAATTCGAATATTAGAAAATCCGTGCAGGAATTATTAATGTGAACACATTTATAAGTATTTAAATATACATTGAGATTTTCAAAAAAAAAGGAATTTTTTAAAAGGGCTTTAAAACTTATCTACGTTAAAACTACTATTTTAAGACAATTAAAGTATTCAAAAAATATTTTTAAAAATGTATCTTAATATACTTCGTGGGGTTTTATTTTTATCTTCCATTCAAAAAATCGTAATTGGGTTTATTTTGTTCATAGCGCTTTCTTCCAGTTACATTGTTACTTTCTTGGGATGTCAAATGCACATCATAGAATAATTCTGAACTTTGCATAGCTTTCTCGATTCCATTACTGAAGTATGTACAGTAATTATGCGAAATTCAAGGTTTTCATTCAAACGTCTTGAGCTACAACCAAAAATTCATAACTGATTTTTTTCAATTCATGATGTTTTCATCTAATGCTCTGCTACTCTTTTTGCTATGTGGGACAAGTTTTTCTAATTTAACTTGAAACTCCATCAGTTCCACGAATTCAGTTCCAAAAGCTGAATTACAATTATATGAAACTTGGTGTTTTCATTCAAACGTTTTCTAAATGATCGCGGATCAATACTGAAAGAAAGATTTTTCAAACAGGGTCTTGTTACGCCATCAATTTAAAACTGTTTAGGATTTACCAAAGACGGGAAATTTAACCGTCACACACACACAGTCGAAAAAGTTAAAAAATAAAAGAACAATCACGTTCAATTGTCGAAAACCTCGATTCCGAGCCGAGGAAGTTTCAACGGAAAATCGCTATGTCCTGTTTTTATTCTACTTTACTCTTTTTAGAGCAAAAGAGAAACATATGCATAACTTGAAAGAAAGCGAATCAATAGTTTTTCCGAAAAACTCGTCAAACTTCCGAGAAGGAAAAAAATGGGTGGAAGAAAGAAAGACAGCGAAAAATTCAATCAGCATCGGTAAAGGTAGAAAATGGAAAAGGATAAAAAACAGCAGGGAAGCCGACCGGCTAACAAAACAAGAGGGAAAAGAGAGAGAACAGTAAAAGCACAAACAACTGAGAAACCAATGAACGGAAAGGATGAAAGTACTTCCGTTGTCCTGGTGGAAGCACTAGAAATGCGACCTACGACAAAAAGCCCAAGAATGCTTCTGGGGACTAATTGTGGGAAGGCCAACAATGCTGTGGGTGAACAATTAGGCGAAACCAATCTTCCTCTAACTTGATCTTGAATCCAATCGCTCCAGAAAGTCCTTGCCCCTTTTATCTATGTTTGCTCGAATACTTGGATTTAATCGCAAAGGAGGAAAGAGGGGGGAGGTTCTAAGATATTACTTGGACTTTGATAGATCATTGACGGCGCCTCTTCTTAATCCTTTTTCATTCTTATCTTCTCAGCTAAAGGTGCATTAGCTAAGATTAGTCCAGGATGTATTGATTTGGCTAGAAGTAGCTACTGCCGAAATGTAAGCACTAATCACAACGTGACTTGGCCTGAATCAAACCAAGATTCATTTCCCGCAAAGACCACTTTGCTGGTAACGTTGTTTAAGAACGTTTTAAGATAAGGGGAGCTTTCCTGAGAATCTGTGGTTAAAACGCCTTTTTGATGAAATATTGTTCTTCGTTCTCCATAAACGGGTGCTGGATATGCACAAAATATTAAATATTTCCTTTAATTTGTTTTATACAGCAAACATATTCAAAGTTACTATTAGCAGAACAAAACTGTTTCGGTAAAATTATAATTTTTTTTTGTATAAGGATCTCCTATATTTTTACACATAATACTACCAAGTATTTTGTACAAATGAAATATTATTATCTTTAAGTTTAAATAAAAGGGTAAAAATTTAAAGCAATCAAAAATTCCTGTAACTGTTCATAATTAATGATATATTATTATATTTTGTGTTATTGACTTTTTCTAAACTACTTTATTCTTATTCATTGATTATTTCATTATATTATTATCTATTTTATGTTCTCCGTATTTCGATTCTAATTTTAATGACACCTTATTTTTAATAAAAATAACAGAGTTTCTAAAGTTTTATTCCCTCATTAAAATAAAATTACTTACTTCATTATGATTTAGGATTATCTTATCGTAGTTAAATATTATTAGGATAAAAACCTAAGAAAAAAACTAAATTTTATATAAGCTTTTACTCTCACTCTATTTTGAATAAATCCATCATTTCTTGTTTAAGTTACATATTAAAACTTTTATTAGCTTGAGCTTTACAAATTCTAACCTATTTTTATTTGATCTTTAAGATTTTGTTTCAAACTTAATGCACCATGTATTTCTCTGAAATACGGCTTATCTATTTTAAAGCAACTTTCTCATTAATTAATGTAATGTATGGTTCACCTTTTAAATGTCATCACTCTCGACGTAATCAAATACCCCTGTGACAGCTCTATTTTTCTAAATTGTTCTGAAATTCTTCTTGATATTCTACGTTAACACATTTGACTTGTAAGCGAAATACTGTGATATTCAAAGAACTGAAAGTATTGAGTAAAGAGATGTGATAACTTCTCATTTATTCAAAGTTCAGAGTTAATCCAATCACTCACATAAAGGGCGATAAATCACTTCAGAAAGTCTCGAGTGTCACTCAGTGTTTTAAACCCGTTATTTTTCGTTAAATCTTTAAAATTTAACCGAAATGGGTATTAAATGCACTAACAATATTAGCATTATTATATCGGCAGCAAATTCTATAATTGAAAAGAAACACATTCATTGATTCAATTACAATCTATATCAACATTTTTCAAGAATATACTAAAATTCATTTATGCACTGTAACTACCAATTCTAAAAATCTTATTTAAACAAATACATATAAAAAATAATTAATGTATTAAGTGAATGAATAAAGTTAGTTTAATTATTTGAAATAGTTTTAGGTATAAAATTAATGTATTCCTTTTCAATATTTTATACATATACATATATGATATCATGCTCATCAATTTCCAAACTCTAAAGGGCTTACAGCAATTATATGTTAACTTAAATATTTTATAGCTTAAAAATAAGAACTAAACAACATGTGGGGAAATGTATTAATATTAAACAATTTTCAAGATAACATATCTCGAGCATCTTGGCTATTAATAAAGTCTTCATAATGATATAAGTATCTAATAAATTTCTAAACGCTTTAAAAATAAGCGATATACATTAGTTAAGTTTCGAAATTAAGGAACTAATTAAGTAATTTCTCAGAATTTCTGCGTACAAATTGTTGTAATTATAAAAATATAGCTCATGGTAATCTCTTACAGACTGTTCATTGATTTTCTAGTAAAATAATCTAATTATCATTCAATTACGGATAAAATTCGTCATACATCTGTATTTATAACAAACTATTTCTCAATTATAACTTAGATAAATGAATTAATATTACTTGAAAGGATTATTAAATTTTCAAAGAATTTATATTATAATTATTTTCGACCGAAATTAAATGATTAAATTTTCCATTTTTTGTGAATGAGATCAATGTGATACTTTTCCTTAAGAATTAATGTAAAAACTATAACATAAAAGCATAAAAAGAAACATAAAAGTTTCTGTAAAAATTTTAATTATACGAATTAATTAAGTTTTTATTCTTTGCATACATTTACTAATAATTACTACTCATAACATTTAAAAATATAGTTGTGTTTGTTTCTTTAATAATCTTATATTTGTATATAATTTACAAATTAGCCTTTTCCATTCAGTAGCATTTTTGTAAAATGTTATGTTTCAATTGTTAAATACTGTAATGTAAAGAATTAATTATTTTTAGTATGACCTAAAATAATCTTATTAATTAAAAGATTACGCCTATGATCATTTTAAAGAATTTCCTTCCATTTAAATTAAGCTAATCAAGATGGGAATTTTCTTATAGATATTAAACGTCTTTCATATTACAATATAACCAATAATTTAATCTATCTTTATTATGCGGCAAAAAATGCTTAACACGAAACTTAGGGGAATGAAATATATTTTTTTGTGTATTAAAAGAACTTCGCGTTAAATTATATGATTAAGAAGAAAACCTCACCAATATTTTCGACGTCGTCAAATTTTACTTTAATTTGATTTCCTGCTAAAAATTACACTTGTAGGTACATACATAAAAGTAAATATGTATTATTCAGAATATCCTATTACACATACTATTTACACTTCAAATAATAATGCATATTTAATAAGAAAAACGCAAAAATTGTTTTTTTTATTTCATGCAAAACCCAACATATGTAGTACATCAAACAAATTCATGGGGAAATATTTTGTTTCGATTGGAGAGTAAATATTTTCAAAGCAATTCTTTCGAGGGTAAAATTTCAAGTTTCGTATAATTCTTTAGTCATATGGTTGTAAAACATTTGTGGTGTTTTAAGACCAAAATATAATCTTTAAGACTTTTGATTTAATATTAGAGTGTGCTGGATATTTTCAATAATAATTTTGGTCCAACGAAAAAATGAATCAAAAAATCTGGGTAGAGAAGTGAAATCTTTTCACATTAAGATATTTTTGTTCCGCGTTAAAAGAAAAAAAGGAAAGAAATGACATATAATTTTATCTGGACAGCAGTATTATTTTGTGTTACCCGATTTTCACGTTAAGCATTTTCATGTTAAACGTGTTTCACTGTATAAGAAATTCTTAGATCACTGTTACTTGTTTAATTTCCTTTAATTACTCTGATAAAAAAATAATTTTTTTCTTGGGAACATTTACAAATTTAATTAGCCCTATCTTTGTGAATTTAGAGAATATCCATAAAAGTAAAGTTTATTCTCATTTCTGAGATATTCGTGTTAAAAGATTTTATTTATTATCTTTTAAAGTACTTTGTTACTACAGACAAATAACACTCTGGAAGTATGCATCTAGGCTCCTTTAAGATGGGTTTGTCATAAATCGAGACGCGTTTGAGATATTATTGCTCATTTTTAATAAATATTTGATTGGAGAAGAATTTAATAAGTTGACAAAAAGGGATGCATTTAAAATGTCTTGTAAGCGTGTTAATTTTAATTGTAGTTCTTGCTACATTTTAAGTGAATTTGAAAGAACCACTGGCAGAAGAAATGTAGCTTCTTTTAAAATTTCCAACAAATATTATATCGGATGCAAAATTGGCGAACAGAATAAGCCATGAGTGCAGCACTTTTGTTATTTACGCTGTTCTACATGATTTCGAGAAATGATCAAAGGAAAGAGGATTTCGATGCCTTTCGCCCTACCAGTGATTTCGAGTGGACCTAAAATTCGCTGGAGGATTGCTATTTTTGTATGACTAAAAGCAAAAAGAATTAATTTTAAGAAACAGAAGCGTTTTCAGTATTCCAACATCGAATCTGCAATAAGGCCAGTTCCTCACAGTGAAGTATTTCCTGTACCATAGCCAACTATCTTTTAGTTGATAAAGAATGCGAGCCGTCTTAAAGTCTTGAAAGTGAAACAAATGTGGATTATAAATTCCATCATGGAAACATTCAAAGCCTTATATGATAAAGCAAGTACATTTAAATGGCATATGTAATTAGAAATTAAATAAGAATAGAGCTGAATTGCTAGGATCAAGGTTTCAGGTGTTAGCTAATCATGTATGCATTCCCCATACCTTGGTACATATAAAAACTTCAATTTATGGAAAAGATAGTGAAATATTCTTTTCCCACGATAATCCAATCCATTGAGCATTGTTAAATATGTGTCATTCTCTAGAGCAATGGCGACTTTCTATTGATGCTTCTAAATTGAGCTAAAAAGCAGTACTTCTTGCAATAGAAATAAATATATATCCATTCCTGTAGGATATGCTTCAGGAGAAAAAGAAAATTATACATTTAAACCTTTCATTTAAGAATGTTGTGGAATATTTTGAAATCAATAACAAAGCTACAAACTAGAAAAACATGGTTCAAAATATGGAACTGATATGTATTATGGGGTCTATTAATCTATTGCAATGGACTGAATATGCTTGCTGACTATTGCTCGTTCATCAAGAGAGAAGATACCAAACCACAATATAAATGCAAAAACTTGTATTAATGTACATAAAATTAATGCATTTTAAGTGTGTTCTTCTGTGTAAAATGTGTGAAAGTATACTGTAGGTAAATTTAAAGTTTGATTGCCAAATCTCCTCAACTGATAATGTAACTACCTATAAATACGTGTCCTACTTTTAACGAAAATAAGAGCCAACTATAAGATTTTATTATCACTTTTATGTACTCATGAGTACATCCAACTGAAACATTAGCTTTAAATTTAAGAAAAAACAAAAGGTCAATTTTATTTATCAGTAATATTTGTATTTCTCAAATAATTAAATTCATATTGCTTAAAGTTTCTTTTTAAAAAAAATTAGTTTACTTTACGAATTTCACCTTCAGCATTTATATGTCTTTTTCTAAACTTATTTTTAGGTTGTCTTCTCTTCAGTCTCTCAGAAATATTGTATAAAAGACGTTTTCCTGTAACCGTTAAAAGCAAACTCCATTTTAAAATTTTAATTCTAATTTTTAACACCTATTAAACAAGTTTTAAAAATTTAAACTGACAGAAAATACTTTCCAGTTCAATCAAATAATAAATAATTGCAACATGTTTCGTAGAAATTTATGAACTCTAAACAACCCAATTATACAAAAGAGAATGTTTGTAGAATTCATTAAAAAGACAAAAGTAATTTTCACTCATTTCAACAGCTTAAAAAACGAGTAAAAACTATCTTATTCAAAAAAAATGTGATAATGTATTGTCTATCTTAATCGTATTTTCATAAAATTTATAAACTTATGTAAAACGGTTTGTCAAATTTCAAGTAGTTTTCAACAAGTTTTTTTTTTTTAAAAAAAAATATTTACGAGTTCATCGTAATCCCCTTCTGGTGATTAAATTATGCCTTTTGAGGTAAATTTATAAAATTAAACCTGTATATAAAACTAGAACCTTTATTTTTTTTAACAAAATTCAGCTTAATGATTGAAGTGAGGATTTGGGGTTTTAAAAAAATACAAGTTACATTTCTTTTTGGTTTTGGGCAATGAAAGGAAAATAAATCTTTGTCAATATTAATTTAAAAATAACTTCAATCATATCAAACGAAATAATTTTTTTAAAAAGTTTTGGAAACATAACACTACCGTGTATAATAAAACCAATCGATATAAAAAGCTCATTGAATAACATATCCTCGAAAAATTTCCTCTCCATGTATTCATACTCAAAATTACGTTCGAAGTCTTGTTATGTTAACATCTTTCGTATATCTATGCAGCCCAATATCTATCTGAAGAATATGATCTACATAGCTGTTGCTTAACATCGAACAAAAAGAAGAGATATAAGGCCTATAACCTAGCTAAATTGTATGGTTATAAGCATATGCCAGGAGTTGAGATCTGTATTTTAACCTAGCTTTTTCTACCGTCATGACATCATCCTTATTATTATCATAGTGCACAAGGGAAATCCACTACATCCCAGCCTTTCTATATTCAAAACTCATTTCCAAAATGTCATCCATGGGTTTTGTATATATATGCATAACATGAAACATGTCTTGAATGGTTATTTTGTGATACTCGTGTAATATAGTCTGAGCTGTGATAAGAATCGTGGATGTTATCTGTAGTATCTCAATTTCTGAGAATTACAACATCTTCGCTTTTTTCTTAGAATTATGATATTTTAGAAAAGGCTGTTTCTGCTCTCCTGTACCAAAAAATATTCTACATTAAGAAAATATGTGTTTGAAACAGTGTGTAAACTGTTTAGAAATACGAAAAATCCCCAGATTTTTTTTTTAAAAAAAAATATTTCTCATTGCATATTTAATCACATTTTTGTGTGCATCACTTTTAGATGTGTCATGATTTATTAATTTTCATATGTTACATTCGTTTTAAAGATGATATGCATATAAAAAGGATTCTTCAAATATTAGTATTCTAAACAATTTTTTGAAGTATCGCTTTTGTGTGTGTGTGCGTGTAGAATAACACTGAAATAAAACAACAGCTTATATTCATGAATAAAGAAACCATATCCCCTTTTATAAAACCATTAGTCATTTTACATTCGTTCAGAAATTGATGAAACGCTTCGAAGCCAAATATAAGCGATTTAACTAGCATCCTTCTTCTTTATGAATTGGCAAAATATGCAAATCAGTATAGAAAGCAATAACACGCACCTAATGGTGATAAATCATAGTACAACCAAAGGGGGAAAAAACGCCTTTATTCATGAATGAACGCAACTGCTCGCTTAAACCAGTAATGAATGTTTGCGGAAAAATGATTTATCCCCTGTTCGCATGTGTATGAGTAGCATATTTAGCGACTAATAACTTCCTTCCGTTTCTATAGATTAAAAGATTAGATAAGACTCATTCGGTATATCCTTAGCCCTGGATCTTTGCGTCTAGAAGCCCTGTTCCTGTGATGGAGTGGCATCAAAAGAGTTTAGCCAAGTAGTTAACCTTGTCAATCAAAAACTTTCCCCTTTTCTTAGCTGTGCTGTACAACCAATACGGATTGGAGCTACTGACAGTGCGTGATTGATTTAGAAGTCAAATGGTGTTGAAGAAATCATGAAAGATTGTCATTCGTCTTGATTGATGGCTCTGTAACATCAAATTTTGCCTATGCTTCTTGCAGGGACATCGGAAAAAAAAGTGTTTGTGTGTATAGTCAGTATCGGACATATACACTCCGGCTAGCCATCTTCGTCCTTTTTCTTTCAATGAAGTATAAGAATGAATTCTTCTGCAATTCATCTTGGCATATGTGTACTTTTTTATATTTATTTATAAGATTGTGAGAAAGGTTTTGATGCTATATTTTAAGCAATAGATAGATACTTCTCGACAAATTCATTTTTAATACTTCAAAATGATTTTTTAACATATGCCATGTTTAATTACGAGAAGTAACTTTTTACGAACTTCCTCTTGTATTCAGTATTCAAAAATTGAAAAAATAACAAAGAAGAACAAATAGTTCCAAAGAGCATCAAATGTGAATTTTTTTTCCTTTAGATTCTTATGATTACGTACAAATTAAAAATCTCTCAAATTTAATGTATTCAAGAGTTTTTCTTTTATATTCTTTTTATTATTATTAAAACTCATTTTCAAATTAAAATATTATGAAGTAAATTATTATTCAGTATTATTATTAAGTAAATTATTATTCAAATTAAAGTATTATACAAAAAAGTTAACAATTCATTTTTTAAGCTTTTTTATTCCGTCATTATGCAATATTAAAAAAGGAAATGTTCATAGACTACCTTAAAATTATCTCGAATTAACAATAATTATACTTATTGCATACCTTATTACATTAAGCGCTCTTTACTCCGACACGAGAATGTTCGAGAACATGGCTGTGCCGGATTATCCAAGTTCGAAATAGTTTTAAAGTAGATATCAAAGACAAATCACTCTAGATAAAAGTGCAAGCTATTAAAACATATGTTAAAGGTGTTTGCGCTAATTCTGAATTTATCTAGATAATATAAATATCCGACAAAGCATTTTGTCTCATTCTAGCAACTGCACCTGTTGGCGTGGCGTGGAAGTTAGGAGAGGGGGTGCCCTCTCAGATGTCGTCCTCGTCACTTGACCGAGGTTCAAAATTATGAGGTCCGTCGCCAATAGCCCTCGTATTGCTTCTAATGCGGCGTTAATAAAACCAAACCAAAACCAATCTAGCAACTGCAGGATTAAATTCAAACATTGAATATTAATTTAATTGAATTTTCTTGAATTGATTAAAAAGCACAGTGCGCAAAAAATCCATAATACAGCATAATGATAGTTAAAACAAGTTATGACAATCTACTCTAATCACATGCTTGCACTTAGTTTTAATAGCATTTGAAGAACTCCTGTTGAAATTCGATAGCATTCTATTGTATAGTACATTACATGTATACAGTTGTAATACTGTGCAAACCTGATATGTAACCCGCTAAAAAACAGGAAACGTTTTACTGAAATGAAAACTGACAATTACGGTAAGCAGATGACGAAAATGCGAAAAAAACACTAAGTCGCTATCTGATGATCTTGGTCAACAAACTCCAGAATCCCAACAAAAAAATCCAAATAGAGAACATTTCTATCGGTACCGCATTATAGAATGTGCCGAACCATCGAATTGAGGACTAAAGAGTGGTTATTATACCTTGGTTGTAAAAATGTATTACGATGAAATGATAGCTTCATAACTGGTTATTTAAAATAAAAGTTGCGTTTCCCTATCACCAATTCATCACAGGATTTTAATTGAATGTGTTATATTTTTTTGAAATCGGGAAAAGTTTAGTTGAAGTAGCAATCATTTTCCAAATTTAAAGCATGCTGTAAAATAAAAAGAGATAAACAGACGTTTTAACATTACAATCATTTAAATTTATTAATGAAACAAACGCAACATTTATTTAATAACTAATCGACACTTTTTAGGGTTTAAAGAGAATCGTTAAAAGTAGAAACTTGTGTAAAATATTTTGTAATTTTCTTTATTGAAAAGAGAAAGGAGATGCTTTCGTAAAAGGTTCTCTCTTTTTCTCCATAAAATATGCACCCATCTCGTTATTTTTTTTTCCATTAATTCTGATTTTATTCTAAATATTTTATTTAAAACAGTTTAAAGAAATGACAAAAACACGTTTTTCGTTAAATATCGAGAATATTTCAGTAATGTGGCAGATTTGTTACATTTCGAAAAAAAAAATAAAGTAATTTATTATTCTTGCTGGATTTTTTCTTTTAGATTTTTACAATGAAACGAAAATTAATGAAGTTTTATTCAAACTAAACGCAAATTTTGTATAGCATAAGTTTCATTTCATATTACAATTTATTTTCATTCTAAGTCATCAAAACTGAAAACTTATTATATTTAAGCACAATTCTTATTAAATATTTCTTAACATGAATTATTTATTCATATTACTAATAAATTATGCTATAAAATATATGAAATTTAAAAATTCAAAGCAAATATATTGAGAAGTTAAAAAATTTCTCTGTATTTGATGATTAAATTTTTTATTAATTCACGCATAAAATATATTATATGATGATTTCTTCTCACGCTTTTATATGTAAATCAAGACATTTATGATCAACGTTTCAATATTAAGCGTTATCTCCTTATAAGGGTACCAGGACATTAAGGGAAGCATAAAATATCAAATTTAAGACTGTTTCTTTTTGTGACATTTATGTTTTAAAAATTATTTGCAGAGTTTAGGAATTTTTGTGCCTTATAATGATATTTTAATTTTTTATTGAACTATTAAATATTTATTTAGTCAAATAGTTTTTCTTTCTCTTTGAATTAGATATGGACATGATTTTTTTAGATATATTTACATTTAGGGGCACCATTTCTAAAAATAATATTCCATTAATATACAAAATATTTTATTCCTCATATACAAAACAATAAACAAAGTATATTGAACTAATTTATCATTGTATATTTTCTTTGAAAAAGTAATAGAGTTTGTGATTTTGAAATTTTTTTAATTTATTTTCTTTTTCCATATAAAAAGTGTTTCTTGAAACTAAGGTATTACTTAGAGGAAAAAATATTTTAGTTTCACTTTATGCATAAGTACTCTTTATAGAAGTATAAAATAATTAGAGACATATAGTGTAATAGTTTTTTTTTAAAAAAAAAGGTACTTAAATGCAAATATATCTCACAAATTATGTGATATTAAACTAAGAGAGAAAAAAGTCTTTTTGACAAAAAAAAAATTCTTTTACAGTTCTATATAGCGATTAAAATAGCATTATTAGGCACACTCACAAAAATCTAATCTCTTCTAATAATTTGAAAGGATATATATCACAAAAACAAGGTATCTTAGATATTGTATTCCACAATTCCTTGTATGCCCCGTTAAATCTCAAAACAAGCTCAAAAGTTTTCTAAGATAAAATTTGACTTGTATTATTAAATAAATGAGGTGTATATAAGAGAATGGTTTGGTTTTATTAACGTCGTACTAGAAGCAACATGAGAGCTATTGGGAAAGAACCTCCTGATCTTGAAACTCGGTCAAGTGACGAGGACGTCACCTGAGCTTGCTCCCCCTCTCCTAGCTACCACATCTCGTCAATGGGACGACTTTGAGTCTCGACTGATTTAACGAGCATCAGCTCCCCTAGATGGGTCTTTAGGGACATCAAGGCCCTAACCCACAACTCGACGAAAACCGCCAGCCGCGAGTCCGTAACCGTGACCACGAGGCTACCGCGGCCACTACATCTCAAACTTAAAGCGTGTACAAGAAATAACGAAATGAAATATTATACTTAAATTAAAGCTATATCAATCAAAGGAATCAGAATAAATAGTCCCGACGTATAAAATCTTAGAAGCATGTATACATATTAGTAAGAACTATTAAATTTAAATATGTAATTTAAAATTATACTTCAAGTTACATCACCAGTAGAGCTTGCGTGATTATTTAAATAAATAAAAAAGAAACTGAAACTAAAATAAAAATTTAAATATTATCTAAAAACTAATTTAAAAATATCTTAAAAGAATTAACCAATAATTAGACTCTATTGGAGAGAGAGAGCAATTTTTTTAAAAAAAAAAGTTTGATAGGATAAATGAAGTTACAAATTTTAAATCACATCGTTGTCATGAGACAACTAGATATACTTTCTGTCAGTTTAGTCTTTAAACCCAGAACAAGTGGAAAATATTTTTCGAAAAATCAAATTTATTGTTGAAAAATTAGTAATACTTTCAATTGACTAGGTTTTTTTGAATTAATAAATCATCTTCATAGTTGTGTCGAGAAAACTTAAAAGTGGTTAAAAATAAGCTTAGTTAATTATTATTTTTCATTATTTAATTTTAAAACTCATTATGAATTATTGTTCATTGAATGATGTTTTGAGGCATTTACTAAATTCTACTTTAAGTTTTAAAAGATCTTCACTTACATTAAATTTCCGGAAGTTGCTTTATTTTTCGTAAATCTTTAATTACATTCATGTGAAAAAAATTGGTAACTGTTGGATTATTGAAAATTATTACCAAACTTTCGTAAAACATATCAAGAGTAAAATTCTACACTGTTATTTGTAGCTGATTTTGGAAAGTACCATGTGATTTTAAGAATTCGTAAAAAACAGGTTTGCAGAATTATTTATTTAGAAAGTTTTTTTCTAAATTTTTATTTATTTAGAAAGAATTACAAAAACTTTCGTGTATTTTTATTTATATTCGATATTTCTTAATATCAAATTTATACACAAAAATTTCGTTGATAAATAATCATGTCTTTTGTGTAGTAATTTACGTAAACAGAAATCACTAATTTCGGAAATTTCGTTAATTTATAGGTACTCTATTCTCATGTTTCGTTTCATGGCTTATTTTATCTTTTGCTAAAATAGTTCTAAGAAATTTTATTTTTCTAAGATTTTACATTTCGCAAGAAACCCTTATATTATGATCTAAATATTTTGATCATTAGATAATGTTAAAGGGATTCAAAAAATATTCTTATCCCATTTCTCTAAATAGAAATTCGAATCAGTACAGCATCTACTAAGATTTTTGAAAGACCTAGAACTTTTTCCTCGGACATAATCATTCTCAGTATTTTGCTTCATATTGTTTACAATCTATATAAGTTCTTTTTTCCTAATCTTATCCAGACTGTAAATGGCCTATACCGAAAATAGAAAACCAAAGAAACCATTTTGGAAAGTTTGAACTCGGTTTTTACGTAATACAAACACATTCACAGAGCAGTTCACAGAGCAGTAATAAAAACAAATGGTACCAAGTTATCCTCAATTAGTTGATTTATTTTTTCAGTACATAGTCAAATATGTTCTTTAATTCCTCCATTAATGGCAATATTCATTTTATACATATATTCATATTTCCCGAGGCATAATTATACACTCATACTGCTCGGGGAAAATGTAAACGAGTCTTCTTTTTTTTTTTTTCCTTTAATCCTTTAAATATTAGTCTAGATACATTTGTCCAGATAACGATTGGACGCTATAGTTCATAACACTAGGACAACATTTCATAAAAAAAAAATTCCCTCATTGAAAATAATACTCGTAACAATGGCTTTTCTATGTTCTTATATGAAAATCTAAGATGTGTGTGATTACCTAGAATTATTACCAAGCTGAAACTCAAGTTCCATATGATCCTCATACTGATAAAATGTTCCACAAACATTAATTAATTAAAAGTATGAAGTTTTATCTTATCTGCAAAATTGACAGGTGAATTAATAGACGTTAATGACTCAGTCCCTTTTATCATATTTTTGACAGGCCTCAAACAGATTAAAATCTCTGCTTTTGTATACAATGTAAAAAATACACAGACAGTAAAATTATTATAAGCTAATGTATAACTTTTATTTTCAGTTACGTCTCTCACTAACTGTCCTTTAATTAACGCTAGAAAATTATGACATCTTCTGTTAATATCAAGATAATCGTAGTTTTCAGAACATTTTATTTTGATACCAGTATATAGCTGAATATGTTTGAAAATCTTACTCTGCTTAAATCATTTTGCATGATATCTTATGATAAACCTCTTGAATTCAACACTAATAACATAAAACAAATTTTAAAAGATGCTTCTCGTAATAATTAACAAAAATGTTTCTTACCTCAATTATCACGAGTGGAAATGCATTCTTATCTTTGCAAAATTCATCTTTTAAGGATTCACGTGTTTCTATCAGCCTTGCTGATGGAAACACATTATCATTACAAAGATGGAAATACACAAATGATATATTGATGTTTATCCGATTGAGCTCTTAGTTAAAGATGTATATGTAATTTGATAATCAAACATTTACTCATGAAATTTGTTACGCAGTGTAAAACTTAGTTATTATGCCATATTATTTATATATATTGTGCTCTACAACAATAAATATACCATTATCATTTATTTTATATCATTTCTTAAGATCTCTTGATAACTTAATTACATTCGAATCATGCTTTTTCCGGATCTTTTGATTGAAATAAAAAAATTCTAAATAAATAGCCACAAACACTATTGTTTATTAACTTCGCAATTAGAATAAACACGAGGGCTTTTGGCGACGGTCCTCGTACTTTTGAGTCTCGGTCAAGGTACGAGGATGATACTGGGGAACTGGACCTCCACTCTCCAGACTTTCACATCATACCAACAATAAGGCTTACAGCCTCAACAGATTTAATTCCTACTGTACGGCTAATATTTTTGTGACATCAGAACTCGAACCCATTACTCGACGGAAACCATGTGATCACGACCACTCGGCGACTAAGGCTACACTACAAGTGCGCAAAGAATGTAGAAAGAAACTTTTGTGATATACAACTTATTAAAGTCACAAATAGAAACAACGCAGGGGCTATTGGTAACAATCTTGTAGCTCTGAAACACAGTTAAGGTACGAGGACGACATCTGAGTTAGCAATTTACTTCTAACTTCCCTACTACACCAACGGTAGGATTTTACGCTTTTACAGATTTAACATGCATCAGCCTCGCTGCATGAAGGTCTTCAAGTAAATCAGAATTTGAACATGCGGTTCGACTGAAACACAGCCAATCACGAGTTCGATGCTATGACCACTCAACTAACGCGGCCACTTTGTGCTGTTGGTGTAAAACAAACACAATTATGCTGATTTAACGTGAAAGTAATGTTTATTTTAATTGTTATATATTGTCTAATAGTGACGTATAGCCTACATATTAAATTAAGTGAGTGAGTGAATGTAAAGTTTATCGGCGCAAGAGCCAGATATGGCTATGCTGCGCCAAACAAGATTAAATTGTGGTCTAGACGTGAAGTAGAAAAAAGATAAGTGATTGACAACATATTAAATTAAATGTACCAGTTAGAAGCACTTGAGGCTCAATTTCCTTACGTGATATATCCAGAAAATCAAATTTAAACCCAAACAATCGCGTTGATATAAACGCATATCTTTTGTATCAAAATTTAAGTGAAAATAAGTCATTAATTATGGATAATTCATTAATATACAGTTACTTTGTTCTATGTTTTGTTTAATGTTTTTTTTTGTCCTGTACTAATTTAGTTCTAAGAAATTTTATTTTTTTAAGCTTTGACAAATAGAAAGGATCTCTTATATTATGATCTAAGTATATGATCATAAAATAATGCTAAAGCACTCACTTTAATCTTCGTTTAAGTAAGAGATATTTATGTACAGCTATTTTTACTACTGGGGGGGGAGGCAATTTTCCCTACGACTACGTAGAGTTTGCTTCATCAATCTTATTAAAACTCATCGAATGAATTTAATTTATCTTAAAAATTTTCCTTAAGTGAAAAAATAAATAATTCAAAAATGAACCTTTTATTATTAGGAAAGTAATATATATTCTGACAAATGTTATAGAATGCGTTGTACGATATTACCTCAAGCGTTTTGGAGGCGGAATAAAAAAAGGCTTCAGTACCAACTGCTAACAATTGTGTGTGGGATGGACGAGTTTAATGGCGCAAGAGCTAAATATGGCTATGTTGCAGATAAAAAGTAAATTTGTAATCTAGACGTTTGAAAAAAAGACGAGTAAGTGATAGTATTACAATGGTACATGGCATTTTAACTGCGCACTAGCCAAATAGGACCATGCTGCGCCAAATTAGTTAAAGTTGTGATCTAGAGGTGAGAAAAAATTGAAAAGACAAACGAGGGAGTGATGACATTTTAATTGCGCACTAGCCAAATGTGACCGTGCTGAGCCAAAAGGCAGTGATGTGTGGTCTAGACATGTGAAAAAATTAAAAATAATAATAATAATTAGTTGACGAGAAGGGGGTCGAAAATAGAGAAAGACCGTTAGGATATCTCGAGGGTGCGTCGCCCATGTTGTCGCCCAAACAGTAAACCCCCATGTGAAATACAAAGATTATTACGTTGCCCCGGTGTCACGATTTCCGTGCCTACCTACAGAAGGTAAGTCACTGAGAGTCCCCAAAGTAGAGAAGATAAGAGTTCAATCTGCAGAGTTCTAACAATGAGGGCCTTCAAAAGGTCAAGATACGCTGGAAGAAATATATAATTCTAGATAGTGACTGAACATGCAGGAGAGTCCTAAGAAAAATAAATAAAAATTATGTTTCGATCTCGATTATTGTTCAGTAATATTTGAAACTTTTCGATACTGAAGGTTATTTCAATTTACGGCTCCCTGAAACCAATGATATCAACAATCATTTACAAAATTATGAACATAATATCAATTAATATGCAGGATAAATCTTATCCATATATCTCTGTTATTCTTTTAGAAAAAATTAAAACTTTATGATGCCCCTCGAATGCTTCTTTACTACAGTTTAAAATTTCTTAATGTAGGAGAGTACCTTACGATAAACAAGAAGGGTCGAAAATACATAAGGATCGCTAGTGTAAACCAGGGGCACGTCACCCGAGTTTACCAAATACAGTAAACACCATGGTGAAGAAAAAGATCACTAGGGTCCCTCGAGTTCATGATACCCGAACCTAATTAAAGAATGCAAGCCTATGAGGTCCCCTGATAGAACCTCCAGGGGCAGAGTGCCCGTCTATACCCCCCAGACACTGGTTTCCTATTTCAGTCGCCTCTTACAACATGCATGAGCTACAGTGGGACTATTCATTCAGATACGGTCACCACACGGGTTAGGCAACAATTATATCCTCACGGATCAGGGCTAACATTTAAAGAAGACTACAGCGAGGAATAACGGAGGATGGCTTGTTTTAAATATAACTGGCTTTTGTAGTCTTCAAGTGGGGTTGTGTGAAAGTTCGGAGAGTGAGGAATAGTTCGGATGTCGTCCTCATTTCTTGTTCCTCGATTAAAAAAATTGAAAGTATAAAAATTTGTCAGCGCATCATCATACTTATGTATAGTTTTAAAAAATGAATTTAACTAAAAACAAACTACTTTAATAAATGACCTCTTTTTTCAATGTGTGTGTGTGTGTGTGTAATCTTACATTACACACACAAATATATATATATAGAGAGAGAGAGAGAGAGACAGCGAAGATCGAGTGAAATGTAATTCGAATGAAATAAATTTAATTGACAAAACTTTTTCATTGAAAAGTATAAAAAAAATTAGATTTTTTATTTTTCATTGAAAGGTATAAAAAAATTAAATTCCTTATTTTTCGTTGAAAGGTATAAAAAAATTTCTTTATTTCATATTATTAAAATAATGCACCTGAATTTTTTTTCTCTCAAAAACATATATTTAAAATGGGGTATAATTTTTTTGAATGGAAATTTGCAAGTTTTTTGAATAAATATAAATAAATGATAATTCTTAGAGATACATTTTAATTTATTTCAAATGGAAAAAACTGTTTAACAAGTATAACGGTATTAATTTAATTATCAATGAAAATTAATTGTTTTAAAATCTCATTTTTATCTGAAAGCTCGAGCAATTAATTAGATATGAGTTCTTTTTAGAGAAAAAAAAATATTTTTTATAACCGTATTTTAAAAGTATAATTTTAATCCTCTAACAATTCCTAACTATAGAATTTTTTTGCTTTGCAATTTTGTTTTTAATTAAATTACAATAAAGTATTATCTACAAAGAAACCCGAGTTAATTCCTTGATTAAAGCAGTTTTAAAATTCGAAGTGCGTTATGTATTTACGATTGTATCACTTATTAATTTCATTTTTTAAAAAAAAAAATTACCTTAGTACAGCCCCTGAGTTTTCAGCGGATGAGGATACATTTAATGCTTTTTACGCAAATTATTTTTTTAATAAGAACAATAAACTTTTTCTAACAATAAATATGCAATAATTAGCGAATAAATACTTTAGAAAAGCCCACATTGTTTTACTCTTTCAGTGCGATTTTTTAAAGAGATAAAAATTAAACCCTTTTTTTCTCTCTCTGTCTTCTTTACGAAACATTTGAATTTCCATAATTAATTTCTTATTAATGTAATTGAAAATTAACGAATATATTAATATTATCTTTTTTAAAATTATACGGATGAGACTGGAATAAATATAGTAGATAACAAAATATTGAGAAAGAAAGGAATTTTGAATATTCAGACTATGAAGACAATCGTAATTAAGACGTAATGAATAATAAGATATGATGAAACATACTCTCAAAAGCCTTATCATTTACGAAAAACCTTAAAATTATATTGGTAAACTTTACATAAGCTATAGTCCAGACTATGTATAAACCACATGTTTTTACGAGTCTCAAAATGTCTTTCTGTAAGAGTTCCAGTATTTTGATACGGGTAATTTTAAAATAAATCCTTTCGCTCGGTGGTGAAATATTTACTTCACTGACTTGATTGAAAGAGACTTACCCGTTTTTTGTTGAAACAGTACAGATAAACTCAGTAGTTTTTATGGAAACAGAAACAATGGAAGTGCTTGTTAATCCACACTCATGTCGTTCCTTCAAAATTTAAGGAAATTTTGAGA
>BMAW01013477.1:362608-379375 GCA_019974015.1 Nephila pilipes
TGTGTGTTGACTTCATGTGTGAGCAATGTTTACATTTACTTACCATTGTTTATATGAATTTTTCCATGTTTTTTTCTATGGTTGAATTACTGTTTGGCTTTGGATTTTTTTTTATTATTATTATTCTTAGTCTAAACTATTGTCGATAATGTAATTGCTAAAGTTGGGATGGTTGGATCCGTGGAGCTAGTTTAAACCCACTTTATCAGTCCAAAGTCTATAACAGTATTTAAATTACATTATCTTCGTTTTTGGAATTTTGTTAGTTATATTCCCTTGCGATTTGCTTAGTTTTATTTCAAAATAGGTTTATTTAACTTGACTGTAATTTTTGTTATCAGTTTTATTTTTGTTTTGAATCAAAATTATCGTGTATGTGCACTTGTATTCTTTATTATTGCTTTTTTTTGGTAAATTTATGGCTTCTTTACATTATCATAATTTGTATGTCCTAAACTACGATAATTTTTAGCTGGAATGATTTAGATTTTTGTTTTCCTTACAAATTGATTTACTTAGTTCTATAATATTTGTAATTTTTTAGATCTAACAATTTTATTTTAATTTTGGTTTTTAATAATTATAAATTGTAATTATTTAGTAGGATTTTATATAATTTAAAATTATGCTATTATAAGTATTTGTATAAGTATATGTATGGTTACGAAAATTTCTGGGTGTATGCGAGTGAAAATCAAGTCCAATATGAAGGATAACGACAAATGACGCTTTATTCACAAATCTTCAGGATAACACTCAGGACTTTCACAGTTTAGGGACATAGATACAGGCACAAAACAGCCAAGTAACAACAGTTACAGTTATATCAGTAAATTGCAGTTCACCAGCTTACTAGTTCTCACAACGAACTACTCTCCCTCCACAGTCGACTGAAATATTTTACATAAAGAGATGGTTTCCCTTTCAACAGATTATTCTCCACGAGTTATTTCAAAAAAATTCACCAATATTTACTTCCCTTTTTTTCGCTTGTAACAAATATATCGCATGTTGTTTTCAGGAGATTCAATTACATTGGTCTCTATGCCAGACAACCAGCTTTTACATTCTCCATATCTAGGCACCAGCAATCTTGTTTTAACTGGAGTTTGGGACAATAGGATGTTCTGGCCAGATATCATGTTGGAATGGCGAAAAGTTCTCTCTATCTTTGTAATGGGTCTGTGATTGCTATTATATGCAGAAATGAAGTTTTGTCGATCTTTACGTTCGCCTCTTTCGAAGTGCTATCCAACTTTACTTCATATTTACGGATGTCATGATATAACAGGCCTTGACACATTGTGAGTCTGATTGACGACTTTCCGTAAACGAAAAATATTCAACGCATACTGTATGGCGTTGCTTGCTTGCTTACATGATCTGGCTCTTATTGAGGTGTGTGGTGAGTGTGTGTGTGTAATAATTTAACTTTAATTCATATTAGTTTCTCATAATAATAATTTAGTTTCCTAATTTTTCAAATTCTTTCATTTTAAAGTAAAGCGTTCATTCTTATTCCTTGATACCATTCCTTTTTAACTTTAATTTATGCAATCACGCGCCCTTAAAAATTCGCTGATAAGGCAGATTCCATGGCTTTAGATCTGTAGGGATGATACCTCCCAGATTTTATATCTGCACTTAAATTCCCTCGAAATCCCTCCATTCATCCCACGTGTTCTGTGACGTTTATTGTGATTACACAGCAAAAAGCCTTCTCTTGCTCTTACACTCTCTCATAATCTCACGCTCTTACTGTTCTTTTATTCTTTATTCAACGGCGAAGTTGTATCTCCCGCTATGTGGAAATGGTCTCTCTCTCCTCTACAAAAAAATAATTAATTAAAAAATGAAATTAGCTTCGACTGATTTTGAAACTTAATTAAGTAGTCCTATTTAAAATATTTAAAAGAAAGGCATAACACACACACACACACACACACACATATATATATATATATATATATATATATATATTGTAATTACAAAGAATATAAAGGAATTATTAATATAAAGCACCAACACGTAATTGCACGAGATTTGAGTTTTGTAAGAGATAAAAGTTTTGAGAAATTAAAAAAGGTGCAGAAAAATTTTACGATTAAGATTTCTAGTACTAATTATATAATTAAAAGAAAGGTTTTGAGGAAGTTAATAATTGTATCAATTATCTTTTTTTTTGCTATTAGATATGGTTTTTAAATATAAGCATTTATAATGAGTACAAGTGCTATATTAATTACGGTGTTAATATAATAAACTTTAAAACTAAAGACAGTACAAAAATTCATGATTTACAAAATGAATCCTGAATTACGCGAATTTACAAATTACAGATTTACAAAAAGACTTTATAAATGGTTATGTTGGTAAAGTTCTAAGTAATTGTGGAGTTGTTTTCAAATAATACTGTAATTTAATTACTAATAAGCAACTAGAAAGGAATAATGCTTATTTAGTAATAATTTTAATGACCTAGAAACTAATAATAAAATTATAGCTTTATATAAAAAAATAGAACAAGTAAATAAAATGAAATTTCCTCATATCTTTATTACTCCAACATTTTATAAATATTCCATTCAATTTAGAGCTGTCATTAATGGATATAACTTACATTACAAAAGCTAGTAAAATATTACAAAAAATTTTACACACACACATACAAGACTCTATTAACTAATTTAATAAAACTGCTATTGTTAAAAATAATTTATATATTATTAAGAACATTAAAGATGAAGATATATTTGATGTACAATATTATGACTTTAAAGACCCCTTTAGTTCCATAGACATAGATCATCTAGTAAAGGTGCTATCAATTATTCATAAGAATTGTAATATTAAGTTTTATTTCTAATGAAATTTTTAATTCATTATATAATAAGTAAGTAGTTGAGAAAACATTTTTTTACGCATTTTGTAATTACGCTTACCCTGATCACTGACATACTATGATGAAGCTGCTTTGTACCTTTTACAATGTCCCAACACTCAAGATTCATCAAGACCGTGGTAATGTCCTGTTTCCAAATAAGATAGTTATCAGAGGTTACAGCAGAAATTCTTTCAAACCACAAGGTTTCAATTTTATCGCCCTCCTACTGAAAAATCCTTTATATTAAAGAAAAAAATGATTTTCTAAAGCATTTACTAACCTCAAAGTAATCTAATAAAAAAAATAATTCATGAGCATGCTGCCTTTATGATGCGAATTACATTTAAAATTAAAATTAATCCGTGATCGTTTTCACGGTGACTCATAAACCATTTGCAAGATAAATAAAAGACTGAAAACTGTAACCATAAAATTTATTTAAACTAAATATTTATCATAAGTTTAACAAAAGACTACACAATTATGAACAAGAAAGCTTAAATTAAGTCATATTCTAATACACCTTTCCTAGCAACCCTAATAATGTTCCTCTTATACTAGAAGATCAAGGTATATAGTGTCGGCAATAGCCGATGTCACAGGATACGACAAATCTATGTAAAACATTATGCAAATCAAATGCATATTGAAAGACGAAAAATCTGATAGTCCTGATGGTATAGAAGCTTTAGATTAAGGATCGGGCACCGTGATCTGCTTACACTTCTGTGACGTAACTAAATGTATCATATAACAAATCCAGGTAAGCTAGAAACGGGACTTTTGCTTGAATTTGGATTTTAACGCTTTGTTATAAAGTAATTATGCTTAGTTGGATAGTTAGATTCATAATGCTTCTATATCCATGCATTTTGTCTAATGTCAGTAACAGCAATTCAAATTACTTTATTTCCTTTTTGACTTTTGTCTTCTTTAACGTTCAACTTTATTTGCTTATTTTAACGATGTGTCTTGTTTCTCTTAATTTCTGCTTTGTTTGTATATTCCATTAAGTTTATGTTTTTACCATGGTAGTAATAGTATTTATTAATTTAATACCTTAATTTTACATTTTAATTTAGGCTAAATTACTTTTTGCTTGAATTTTGTTATTTCTTATTAGCTTATACACATGTTTATTTATTAAGTCTTTTAAACATTTACATATATGTATATATATATATATATATATATATATATATATATATATATATATATTCAGTTAATAAATTTAATTCATTGCAATCATCGTAAGACAAGAAATATTTACTGATTTGTATTTCATTTATCTCATTCCCAGTCATGTCACTAACACATTTAAAGACCCCCATTATATAAATTAATATTTGCAATATTAATGCAATACCTAGTCTGAGTGAATAAATAATACATCAACGTACACAGAAACACAAAATACTTGCAATTAGCTATCCACAAATATTAAAAAAAAATTCTATCTGAAACACCTATAAAAAAAAGGAAAGATAAAATTTAGTTAAAAATACTCCGAATGACTTTGCAGTTAATACACATCTAATGAAACAGTAAAATGAAATATTCGAATTTAAATTCTGTTCTAACTTGAGTCTAAGTTTGAGAAACTCCGATCTCTTGAGTTGTTTTGTAACGAATTTCAACAAACATGCTTCAAAACTCTGGAGGCCTTAAAAGTCTCTCAGTTACGTAAAACTTGAGCGCATCATTTGGCTACACGTGGTAATAACATCATTATTATTTAGATGTGTATCCCCACAACCACCACTACCACCATCGACTAATTAAATTCCGTAGCAGCAATTAGTTAAACTCAAAATGATAATGCGATCACAATTTGAATTTCGTAGAGATTTGAAATTCAAATGTTAAGTTATGCTCTTGAACCTTCCCCATCGGTATTCGCTCTAATGTGGCTCAAGATTCAGTATGAATTCATTAGAGATGAAGCAGCCGGCATAACATGGTGCATTGGGAATTGATTCCGAAATTCCCTTTAGAACTCCAAGATACTTAAAATTTGTCTTAAATTTATCAGACCTTTTAAGAGCACTTCATACAATGACTGTGAAATTTTTTTTCCTCTCTCTGCTCTTGTTACAAAAGGAGATGAGAAATCCCTCGAGATATCCCAACCAACTTAAATCCCCTACCTCTGTCTAATCATTCGGTTAGAATGAACTCTATCCCTAGTCCTGCTTGAGCTTTTTCCTTGATATCCAGGAAAAAAATCTGGCGAGAACTAGATCTTTTCGGAATCCTCTAGGGAGTGTCGGAGGATAGTGCGTTTAATGTGGGATAGCTTTCTTGAGAAGTGGTTTTCACTCTCTGATCCTTGTTTCTCTTGCTAACTCTCGTGTCACATTATGTGCAGTAGCATTTCCTAAGGTTTTCGAGAATTGAATCAAATTATACATCATGCCACGGAAAGTATAAAGTTCCCTTTCGAAAAAAAAATTTATCACCTTCGTTTTGGTTGTTTGCAACACATGTTTTTAATTACATCTAAATGTCATCTTTAACGACTAAAGAGTAGATAATCGCTTACTGACTTGAAACTATTTGTTATTTTACTTCTGAATCGTCTTTTTTATATTTTTCTCTATATCTCTAAAGATTGTCTGGATTATTTTCCATCATTTTTTATTAATAGTTCGCTCTCACCAACATTTTCAAATTTCTTTCTCTATGTTCCAATGTTTAATGACGTCTATTTTTAAAAAGAAAATATTTAATCATCATACCCTTTTCATATCACCTCTAAATTTAACTTCTTTTCTAATTTTAATTTTAAGATTCAGTTGATTTTCAGACATTGATTCAGAAATATTAAATATTTTGAGACACATGTATCACTTTCTGTCATTTATATTAAATATTTTTCCATGTTAATATACATAAATAAAAGACAAATATTATTTGAAAAGATTTACTGATAGAAGAACAATGAAGAATTCATTGCATAATGAGTTAAATTGCATAATGAGTTTCATAAATTATTCAAGCATATTGTCACAATAAAGCAATTTATTAATGACATTTTTGCATACGGTGTTGTCATCTCGAATAATGAGATATAAAAATCCTTTCACAATTCAGTTACGTTTTCATTGTCATTTTTATAGTTTCTCTTTGCTCATGCCAAATTTTGTACGCTATTAACTTAATAATATCAAACTTTGCATGATGTGATGCTATTTATTTTTACTTCAAAGCGTCTTTTCATTAAAAAAATTATTTTAGTTCATGAATATTGTTTTATTATTAAACAATAAAATATAAAATACAGAAAACACCAAAGCAAAAATATAGAAAATTCAAATCAAAGTCACAAAAAAAATCAAATCAAAAATGCAGAATTTAAGAAAAAAAATGAAAATTTTTCTAAGTAGTATTTTAAAATGTTTTAAAGAACTTTATCACCCAGGATGGTAAATATTATTTCCTTTTTACTTATTAATGAATTCATTTGTTTTGAAATCCTGTTGCATCATTTTGTTCTTCTGTCATATTTTACGAAGATAACAAATGACTATTCCAGTTATTTCTGCTTTTGAAAGAAAAATTCGAAAATAAAATAATTTTTTACATTATTTACTCTTAAATAATTACAAATAGATTTTAATGTAAGATACAAATTAATAATACTGAGTTTTCCCAACAAGAAAAATTAAAGTGTATTATTTATTTTCATTGCTTTGAAAGCATCTTATTGAATCTATAAAAAAGAAACATTTTTAAGCAAAAAGATTCACGCAGGATTTCTATAAAATTATTAAATTTCTTATAGCCATTTTCTGGATATTTTTCTTTTTTTTTTTTTCATATAATTTTTTATTTCAATTTTATACGTATACAGCAATAAGTCGTATACAATATGTATGTTGTTAATATTTTTGTTATATTGAAAGTAACATTCCTATCTAATTTATATTATATCTTTGTATTATTATTATTATTATTTATGTTGATTAAAAATATTGGACAAGAATAAAATTAATTAAGAAAAAAATTATTATTTCGATCTCTCAATGTGTTTAATTTATATGTATTTAGTGATAATTTTAAAAATTTTACATATATCCATGCACTAAAATGTCGTATTTGTGTCAGTATTATACAGTTATCGATGTTATAAACTTTATAAATGCATAGACATAATTCATTTTTTAAATATTTTAAACTGTAATCGTTCACATAATTTACATTTCTCGAAATAATTAATCGATGTTTCAACTCCCAGCCAAATATTTAAAAAATATCATAAAATTTCAAAGATGCTGAGATAAGCATTTTAAGTTTCTAACAAAAATCTAAATGAGAAAAAAAATTTACGTATAAAAAATATGTTTAAATTTCTAAGATTAGTGTACAAATGGGAATTCATTTTTTTTTTTTTTGTGTATGTTTTTATACGCTTCCGTCTAAGACTTTTTCCTAATATGATGTTAACGACCTTTTAAATGAGTGTAAATCTTTATAATTTTTAAATTGTTCTATTTCTAATTATTTTTTTCAAAAACCTTTCGGTAAATGCATTTCAAAATCCTTTATATCATTTTTACTCACCGATGTTTGTTCAAAAATAATATTAACGTTAAATTTTTGTTTGAAACCTATAGAATACAGATACACTAGGTGTTTTTTGTTTAAAAAAATACATTTCTTTTCAAAATATTTATTCATTGATTACGCGGTATTCTTCTTGGTAATAATGTAAAGGCATTTCTTCTGAGAAAATGCCATTTTTTAAATAATTTTTATTCCGAAGTGAATCACGTAATTAATATTAAAGCTAAAAGGATTATAATTATGCTTATTTTTATTACATTAATAATATTACATAAATAAAGAGTTATTAATAAAACTGTAATCTTTCAACAACTATAAGTTATATTATAGTTACTTTCATTATTATAGCTATCTAACTTACAGATATTATTTATAATTATAAGGTATCAAAAAATTCAATATCTCAAATTAAATTAAAGACCATTATAATTCTATAATACATGATCATCGCCTTGCAGGATATCTTTCTTCGATTCCCGAATTCAAAATTCTTCCAATGTCTACAATTTTTAATATCATGTTTCACAATACAGATAATTACTTATGCAAAATATAAAAATAAGTTTAATTAGTAGAATTTCCTAAGCATAGATGCTGTATTTTTATTTCTCAGGTCTTAAAATTAAAATAGTGAAATAGCATAAATAGAAAAGAACAGAAATATATAATCTTAACTCTTAAAAACTCGTAATTAAAGTTATTTCGGTGGGAGTGATGTCTTCCGGCCACTTGGGGAAAGAGGTCAGTTGACTTTGAGCGACGAGAATAATTTTATTCGTCGATATGTCGGTCCGGAGAAAACTTGTCCAATCAATTTTGCACTGCTCTTATCAACTGAGCCAAACCGGATTCCCCTCCGGCTAATTATTAAGACATTTTAACTTCAGTCGTCGTTATTGAACAGAACTACCGCATACTCACCCTCCAGTAACATCGAAATGATACGAAAAGGAACATTTAAAACGATAATTATTAGAGAGGGTTGTTTTTCCAACCATTAATACAATTGATAAATATCCCCCCCCCTGTTATATTGAGTTTCGACTTGGGGCAGTTTTTATTTGACGTCATCGTTTATCTTCAGTTGAGAAGACGGGTCTTTTTGACGCGTGCGCTGTATCCGGTATATCATAGTTGGGATTTATGGGTGGTTGTCTTAGTTAACCCCACAGAGGCAAGTTTTTGCATTGGGAGTATATGCAACCAATAGTTCTAGGCTGTACTACTATCGTGATCACGTCCAGGTTACCACATCAGCGGGAGACGTATTTTCCCTCCATATTGGAATAGGAAGTCGGTTAACCTTGAGCTACGGGAATTACATGAACCCTCGATCTTTCGGTCCGGAGAAAATTTATTTGGTCACTTTTGCGCTGCTCTTATCAACTAGGCCAAAAGGGACTCTCCCTTGGACTAGTTACTAAGGTGTTTTAACATCAGTCGTCGTTGTTGAGGAGAGTAGCAGCGATATCACCGATTCCACACAAAGAATCAAAGAATTTCTTAAACTGTCGCTAGATCTGAGCCTACAGTTAATTTACTTGTGTTATTACACATGTGTGATAAACCTCAATAATCTACTGAAACATTGCTAAAAGTTCTGCGCATTTGTTAAACTAACTCAAAAGATACAGCTATTCATTCGAGAAGTATAGATTTTCTTGTTGAATTATTAAGATGAAATAAAAAAAAAAAACTGTGATTAAATGTAAGGCTAAATTTAACAAAAGTGCCTCTATGAAACAAGCATATTAATGAAACAAGTTTAATGTAATTGTATTTGTATTATATTGTGCGATTTATGAACTCTATTATATCATTTTTTTTTTTTTTCCTTTTTGAGTGAACGGAAGAGATCAGCTACACCTGACTCCTCCAGGATACTCAAGGTAATTGAAAAAGTGTGTGGTAAACAATCGCTATATATCATTCAGAACGAGAGAAGAGTCTTTAAACATCAGCAAAGAAACTATTCGAGCCATACTGCGTGGAGATCTGAGGAAAACAGAAGTCTGTGCTAAATTTGTTTCACACACTTTAACAAATGAACAAAAATCAATGAGAAGTGTACATTACAGAAACATTGTTTCCTCTAAAATTATCCAAACTTTTTAAAATTAGTGACTACAGGTAAAGAAACAGTACAATCTTAAAACGAAGAGCAAAATACGAATTGAAAACCGAAAAACTCACCCCAAGCAAAAAAAAAACGAGAAAAGCTCCATCCAAAATCAAAACAATACTCAGCACATTCTTCAATAGAAAGTATATTATCCACAGAGAATCTGGACAAACAATTACAACTGAGTATTATTTAATCGTTTTGAAACGTTTGATGGCCAGAATTTGTTACATTTACCTAGAATATCGGGATGAAAACTGTTGGAGTGTGTTGTTTGAATAATGCGCCCAGTCACAGCTCACTCAATGTTCGTAGGTTTTTGGCATAAATAATGTCTGTGTGCTGTGAATCACCCACTGTATTCTCCTGAATTAATATCTTGTGATTTTTCTTTATTACCAAAATTTAAAATGAACTTAAAAAGGTGTTGTTTGGAGGATATTTCGACCGTATTAAGAATTCCGATGCATGTTTAGCAGGCAATGCCACAAAGTATACTGGAAAAGGCATTTGAATCATTATTAAATCACTATACAACAGTATTGAACCTGGAGGGGCTAAATAAAAAACGAAGCAAATAATAGTATCTAGTGTCCATTTCTTTTTACAGGCCCAGTCTTAAAATTCCTTGACGCACTGTGCCTGATATAGAAATCCCGGATTATGTAAGAAGTAAAAATTAACTTTCAAGGAAATATTCGAAAGTAATAAAATCCTTCATTCTTTTAGATGAACAGATTTTCGGTATCGAAGAATTCTTCAAATATTTTTGGTGATTAGATTAAAAACAAACTTTCTTTCATGCTCAGATAAAAAAATTAATATTTTGTACTTTAAAAATTCAAAATTATAATTAAGTTAAGATTTATTTTTCATATAAAGTACGCTACATTTTAGAATTTGAATATGTATTTGAAAAATCATTTTCAGAAGTTGGATATAAGTAACAAATCGTCGTTTAAAATGTCTTTCAAATATAAATTTACTGAAAAGTAATTTCCTTATACTGTTAAAAGAAGTATTTTCCAACAGATAAATTATTTCAAGTAGCATTTAGTTTCTGAAAGAAAAATCCGCCTGTAGAACACATCTTATTGTTGAATTACTCGGTTTGAAACAGAAGCCGTAATAGCAAAATATATCAGGTTTCAAGAAAGAGTGAGAAAAGAAACTTTTCTCTATTCTTACGGTTACTGTTCTCAGATGACAACTTTTAATCAATTGTTAATGTTAGCCATAAGGTTTCAGCTGAATTTTTATTTCAATCTTACTAAAGAATTTTTAAAACTATCCGTAGTTTAATATCTGAAGATTTTTATATAGTTAGTAGGAATCCTAAGTTTTTTTATAGTACCATATGAACTTCTATATTCTACAAAACTTAAATAACTGGAAGGGAGAATATATAACGAAAACTGTGTGGTTCATAACTTACTACTTATTTGTCACACACACGCACACACATCCAATATAAATTCCTCTATCTAATTGGATATATATTGCAATTCCTTAAAGGCAGACTTTGTATTTCTTAAGTGTATCAAAACAAACATTGCGGATACCTCCAAACTGATTTGAGAAATTTCTTCTAATGTAGAAATGGTTACAAAACCAATATTCCCTTACCCATTTTTTGAAATCATAAATAACATTAATATAATGATTCTGGGATATACAGCTTTACTGCAACTCCCCTTTCAAAAGATATAGTTAAAATGCTTGTAATATTTTAGTTAGGGATTTAAGTCAACTTAGGCTTTGACAAAATAACTTTAGATGCTTAATTTGATTAAAAAAATTACGATTTTGAATGTAAATTTAAAAAGTTATTAATGCAGCTGTAACATTAAATAATAACCATCTCTCATAGAGTAATTAAGTTTTTGTGAGTGTTTATATTTATATAAGAGAAAAATACAGTAATTTATTCTTGTCGGAAATCATAATGAACTTAAAATATTTTGGAATTAGTTTTGCTCTTCTTGAGATAGTCCTCGGTTTGTTGTGATGGTACAGTCGAGAGCTTCCGAATGGGAGAATCAAAGGCTAAAAACTCGATTGCTTCTTTGCATTTTGAAATTTGAAGAATGGAATTATTAAAGTTTCTTCTCGTTTTTTTAACTGAGCTTCAAACCCCTTGCATGACACAGTCTGGAAATCTGGATTCAAGCGTGGACTTCGTCAACTGACCAGTGCTTAGAGTTACGATGTTCATCACCTTCAATGCTTTATGTAACTTTAAGCTGGTCGCGGTAGCCTAGTGGTTAAGGCAACAGACTCGTGGCCGGTGGTTTCCGCCAAGTCGTAGGTTCGAGTCTTGATTCCACTTAAAGACCCGCCGTGTAGCCGGGGCTGATGCACGTTAAATCTGTCAGAGCCCAAAGTCCTCCCCTGGCGTGGTGTGGAAGTTAGGAGAAGGGTGCAAGAGCTCAGATGTGGTCCTCGTCACTTGAACTAGGTTCAAAATTACAAGGTCCGTCGCCCTTGTGTTTCTTCAAGTGCGACGTTAATAAAATCATGTAATTATTAAGTGATGTTAATGAAGTAAAATAAAAAAATATTAAAATATAACTTATGGGATTTATCAAAATAAGAAGGAAAATTTTCAATTTTTTAATTCTTATTATACCTAATAATCAGCCACTAATAATAATTAGAATTTTGATTCAATAAAACACATTGTGGCACTTTGGAGTAATATTCAAACATAATCAATTATTAAATAATGAGTCGATTCTTGATCAAAAACTGTACATATTCTTTCTTAATAGTCTTCAACGTATTAAAAGTTTCATTCGTACATCATATGAGAGTCATTTCCATGGCTTTTTTTTTTATTATTTCCCTGAATCGTAAGAGTTTAATCATGCCCATGCCCTCTTTTTATTGTTATTGTCATAATATTTTTAACTGTAATGCATTTCAGTTATTTGTAAATGGGAAACTTCACGCTTACCATTAATATTAATAAAAAATATTAATATTAATAAAACCCTGTGGTCGCGGTAGCCTAATGGTCAAGGTCGAAGAATTGGGACCGGCATTGTTTTCGTCGTGGGCTCAAGCCCAGAGACCACAAGATCCGCCGTGTAGCAGGACTGATACGCATTAAATATGGTTATGGTCGCAAGTCCTCCCGTTGGAGAGGTGCCAGCTCAGGTGTCATCACCTGACCGAGATTCAAAATTCCCGTATTCATCGCCAATAGCCCTCGTGTTGCTTCTCACTGCAACATTACTAAATAATCACATTAATAAAACCCTATTTTTCAATTTTAAAAACATTCCCAGAAAAAACTCGTTAAAAACCTTTCAAATTTTAAAGCATTTATTACTAAACATTCCTATTTTTAAAAAGAAAGCTTTCAAGTAAAATATATTTTCATACAAGAACATTTTTAATTAACAATTTATATAAAAATGAATGATTATTAAAACCATTTCATTCAAAAAAAATTCTTTTATAAAGATAAAATAAATATATGCAACCAAAAAATTTATAAATATTTTTTTAGTTCTTAACAACTTAATGAGATTTAATTTGAAAATAAGTCTTAATTAACTTAAAAGAGTTAACTTACTTAAAGTAACCGCAGAATATGGCTGGCTAAAGCTTAGGGATCACTTAAAAGATAAGAAATATGGTTTTAATTAACGTCATATTTTAATGGCTAAAAGAGTTATTGGCAACAATCTAATTTTCATCCCTGAAGGAAAACCGCAAAGCATGCTACTCAATACTTTGTGGATCCAGATCTCTAGAGATAAGGGATCTCCCAAGAGTACTTTAAGTCGCAATTGACTTAAAGTTCGTATAAATGTATTAGACTTTTCTATAAGTCGTTCAAAAGTATCAACCGCTATTTTATTCCATTATTAGACATTATTGTCAAAGTCATTGGATGTCATATTTTAGTATTATAGAATGCAATCCTTTACCATCGGAATCTTAATATTCTGAAACTTATGTATTTGTAGAAATATTTCATTTCCAATTAATTTATTCAAGATTCAAAATTTGTATTTATCATCAAATGAATACAAGTTGTTTAATTAACATTAGTTTTGAGATTTGTTTGAATAATGCGCATATGTTTCTTGCACTGTTCAACGAGCTCATAAATCTGATTCAAAGGTTAATAGGTAAGCATGACACCTCAACTGGTTTCTCATTTTTTTTCTTAACCTCTTCTCAATATCTTATGAGTACTTTGAGACCAGTTTTGGTTTTATATGCTGGATTGGGATTGTTTATTAACTACACAATGAGAAGCAACACGAAGGTTATTTGAGACTGACCTCATAATTTTGAGCCTCGGTCAAGTGATGAGGACGACATCTGAGATGTCAGTTCCCTCTCCAAACTTCCTCACCATGCCAACGGGAGGACTTGGGACCTCGATTAGATTTAATGTGCATCGGTCCCGCTACTAGGTTGATTGACATTTGAGTTGAAATTCAAAACATTATTTTTCTTTTAAAGAACAAAAACCATTTATTATCTGTCACTCAAATATTACAAAGAAGATGTGCAGTAAATCTTCCACAAAAATTCATTCATATTTTATTTGTTGCTGTAGCATGGACTTCAGGGGCTGAAATGACGTTTCTTGAATAAAAGATGGAACTTAGCAGGATTTTTTAGTCTATTTTCTCTTCTGCTATAAGAATTTTTTTTTTTCTTGTTGAAACAAGTATGCTTTGAAATGACGACATTTTATTGAACACATTTTATTAACTTCACTGTATAAAATTCGCTATTTTTGGAAAGTACATAGCCTTTTAAAAAGTCCAGATCGTCTTATAAATTAAAAAAGCTACGGAAAGCTGTAAAAAAAATTTAAAAATAAAATATACATTTCAAAGCATTTTCGCAAATTCTCTGAAATGTAAACCTGTTTTGTTATAAGAATTCCACAGCGGAATGCATAGAATCCACTTGGGATACATAGAATGACAATTCCATTTTGAATTGTCATTCAAAGTATCCCAAAATGCTGCAACACTCTATTTTAATGTTCGTTTAGTGACCGCAGTAGCCTAGCGATCATGGTTGCAGATTCGCGGCTGGCGTTGCTTTCGTCGAGTCGAGGATTTGAACACCGATGCTACTAATGACCCATCATGTAACGGGCCTCATGCACGTTAAATCTGTAGGGGCCCAAAGTCCTCCCATTGGCGTGGTGTGGAAATTAGGAGAGGGGGTGCTAGCTCAGGTATCATCCTCATCACTTGACCGAGGTTCAAAATTATGAGGTCCGTCGCCAATAGCCCTCGTGTTACTTCCAGTACGACGTTGATAAAAACTAAACTAAAAACTTTCTTCGAGTCATGGGTTTGAGTCCAGGTGCCAGTGAAAACCCGCCGTGTAGCGGAGCTGAACTACGTTAAATTTGTCGAGGTTACAAGTCCTCCCCATGGGGAGGACTTGGAACCTCGACAAATTTAACGTTAACGTGTGGAAGTTTGGACAGCTCAAGTGTCGTCCTCGTCCTTTGACAGAGATTCAAAATTACGAGGTCCGTCGTGGCGTTAATAAAAACAATCAATCTATGGCTGTTATTTTACAAATCATATTATAGATTTAAATTGCCAAGCCTACTTAAAGTAATTAATTGATTAATAATTTTATAAATAGCGCCACAGAATCAAAAGGTAATATCTTATGATACTGCGGTACAATTCTAATAAAATGTCCGAAAATGTTCAGCGAGTTCATTATTTTATGTTTAACGACCAGCACCACAACCACTATAAAAATCTACAAATTGTGTCTGGGGCCCGGTTTTTGGTTTATTTGGGAATAAAATGTTTATGTTTTTTTGCACTGAAATTATTAACTTATAATATTTCTGCGGAAGCATCCTAATTTTACTTTGAAACATTTAATTAAAAGTAAACAACAAGTATTTATAAAAATGCTACAATATAACAAAAATATTTATATTGATTCATAAATATTTTCCTTAATTAATCACGATAATTAATTTAACTCACGATCATTAAAGTTAATTGTCAAATGAAAATTACTGATAAGTCAAAACCTATAAACTATTTATTTCCTAATTCTGTAAATACACATAAATTTATCATAATTTGCCGGAATACATAATAAGGACCTTTCACTTAAAAATAAAACTGTATATTTATGACAAGACATTTAATTTATGTTATATAAAGAAGAAGAAAAAATGTAATTTTTTCATACAAATATTCTGCCTACATTTGAAGGAAAATTAAAAGGCTTTTTTTTTCCTTCCAATAATTTCGAAACACCATAAGGTATAAATTATTTGACTTTTCATTTTCGAATTTATATATCAGTTATTATAGCAGTTTTAAAGGCAAAGTTAATACTGCCATCTATTGAATACAAATCAAACTAATGAAATAAATATTATCAATTTAAAATTAATTTCGTTCATTTTGATTCTGTTGTTGAAAAGCCATTTAAATAGAGAGAAAATTAATGCTAACTTCAACAATGGAAGTAATGTTTTCGTAAACAACGATTTACGTACTCCACTAATTTAAAAGCTTACCCCTTCAAACTCATTAAAATGGTAAACTGCAGATTTATATTCGTTTAAACAGCTTTAATTTAAACGCTTTATCTGTCAGTTCCATTAAAATGATAAGCTGTGTATTTTTCTGGTTTAAATTGTGAACACGTAAAATATTTGCCAGGAATATTTTTAATACTTTAAAAAGCACGAGAATATTTGGAATAGTTTACGTTAAAAATTTATATTTATCAATATATTAAGAAAATATATAAGTAATATGTTTTTTTAAATATGGAGGAATTACTTAGTCGACATGATAATAATCCCAAAAAACTGACATTGGGTGATAAACGTTGCATTTAAAGACAACACGAGAGTTACTGGCGAAGGACTTCGTATTTTTAGCCCCAGTTGGGTAATGAGGGTGACATCTGTTCTGGCACTTCTCTCTCCTAAATTCCACACCATCCCAGAGTGAGGACATCGTGCCCTGATAGATTTAATGTTCACCAGCCTCGCTACATGACGGGTCTTATGTGGCATTAAGACTCGAATTATCACTGGATTAAAACGATATTAACCACGAACTCGCGACTATAAACACTTGGCTACCGCAGCCACCGTAAAGACAGAAGTATTTCAGTTTATTTATATATATATATATATAAATATATATATATATATATATAT